>CALNHX010001022.1:0-259552 GCA_940337035.1 Agriotes lineatus
CCGTCTTGGACTAAACAATAAATGCCACTTTGGCAATCAATGTCCCAAAAAACCTCAATAACGACACCCATATAAATTTTTAGGCTTATTTACCCCATTTCACCCCCTAAGGGGTTGATTTTCGGAAAATCACGAAATACGGATTTGCTTATTTGTTTTTAGGAGTACTTCTATGAAGTTTCAAGTCGAAATGTTTATTTAATATTATATTCCATACAAAATTGGAACCCCCAGTTTACCCCTTTAGGGGCTGAGTCAGTGAGTGAGTAAGTGAGTGAGTCAGGACTTTTAGAAATATATATAAGATATAACGATATATAGTCAGTTATGGATATACAGCGTCGCTGTACCAACTCGCCGCGGCGAATAATTACACTTGGACACAAAGGTAGGTATTTGGATAAACGATAGACTTAGATGAATTTAGATATTTATTGAATAATCAGTATAATTATAGACATTTATTTTATAATGCATAGAAACTATTTAATAAAATTAATATTGTAAGCATTTGCAAATACCTACCTTTTTGTGAAAATGCATACATAAATAATTTCTATTTATTTTAAATAAATTTCTATAATTATACTAATTATTCACTGAACATCTAAATTCATCTAAGTTTATGGTCGATCCAAATGACTACCTTTTTGTGCAAGTATAATTATTCGCCGGGGCGAGTTGGTGCAGCAGTAAGTTGGTACAGCGGCGAGTTGTCCTAGACCTGGGGTGGCAAACCTTTATTGATCTACCTGCCATTTTTTCTAAAGAAATGGTTAATGAGACCATGACGTGCCATCAAATAATGCCAGGTAGAAATAGGCTAAAAATACGTATTCCTAGGTACATAACCGAGCTAAACGGCGAGCGCTAAAGAAGACTAACCTGGAGGTGGCGGACAGCCTGGAGTGCCGTGTAAACAACGAAAGTGGGTCCCAAAATTCCGCAAGAGCGTAGTGAACGTAAGGATTACAACCATAAACAATTATCCTAACGTTCAGTGGGCTTTCGTTGCTTCCAAATTCTCCCTCACAAATGAACCAAGTTATAATTAAGCTGGTGAAGCACGAAGCCGGGTAGCAACCAACTTATTCAAGCGAAGGCTGGCTTGAAAAAGGTCGAGTAATACTACCACACGCAATTCAACTCAGGTTATCAAAATCTCCCAAAAATTGGAAAAGGACCACCAGAAATACTATTGGAATGCAGAGTGGTCTAAATTGATAGCAACATAGCTGTAATTTGCTGAAAAATGTTATCACAAGATGAAAATAGGGTTGCCTATCTACGCAGGGAAAAATTTATTCAATATTTAAAAATAAATGTGAATAGGACTGCCTAACGATCCAGGGGAGAACTTACAAAATAAATGCTTAAAGTAAAATCCAACTAGTTATTTCAGATACTGCATGCGAACTACAAACTAAGCGTAACAGCGCCCCTCTCGCCGTCCCTGCGGGGCCGCACGCGCTAGCTCACTCCGTAGCTCACTCCCATCCGTTCGGTCAGAAATTCGCGCGAAATCTACCTGTCTCTGTCGCGCAGTCTGTTGCCGTTCCGGCACCGGTAGCCTTGTTCACAATGAACTTTGTTGCTATGACCTCAAATGTAGACGAAAAAATAAATTGTTTGGATGAGGTACCTAAATTCCTTAATTAAAGCCGTGGCCAAATTATGTTGCCGCGTGCCATCAATTGCACGCGTGCCATTGGTTGGCCACCCCTGTCCTAGACCGACAGCGTCGGTTACGATACTTGGAATCCCTTACTATTCGGGACCACAACCCAGCATATTCACTTCAAGAAAACAGGGATGCCCAATCTACAAAAATGCAATCCAGATTACAAATATCAGCAGTAAGTTGATTACTTATATGATTGTATTATCATTATTTAGATCAAAGGATGTATGAACAATATAGAGGTTATACCTTTTTGTCACATTTGATAACTGTTTCTGCAAAGCTTGAAATTGTCAAAATGTGTGATGTCTAGTTCAAAAAATGTGTTGATTCTGATATGGTATTAAATTCGCCGCCTAATAAAAGTGATAAAAGATAAAAAAATATGTTACTCAATGTACATAAGGGCATGGCACATTGATTAGGACAGTCTAAATTTTTTGCCAAGTCGTATTGACGATCAAGTTACCACTGATATTTGTAGCATAGGTAGCAGATCTTGATGACTCAATTCGGCGAATGAAGTGTATATAACTATTTTTATCTACGACCACTACTAAAAGTAGGCCTTTTAGCTCTACCTTGTTTCACTAAAAGTGACGTTTTATAGTTTACCGTGGTTAAAGAAATCAGCTGTTTACTTTTAGCTTTAGTGCTAAAAGTGAAGTGAGGTTATAAAACTACAATTTCGAACTGGAAGTGAAGTTTTAAAGTTATTCTAGTTGCTTCTTGCGTCACAGGTAAAGTGTTTTTGAAATAATTAAAGCGTTATGTAATGAATACACTCAGATGTGGAGTATTAATAATTACATTCCGTAACTGACCTTGACAGCACTGGCTTCGCAAACATTCGCCCGCGCATGAGCTGCTATTTATTATGACATAAATTAGAAGTGTCGTAGATGCAAACATTTGTTAGATCGATATTTATGGATTAATAACGGTAAAATTAAGGTCGTAGATAAAATATTGTATGCAACGCGTGCTAAAAGTCGTTTATGCACGAGACATGTTATGAACCTTCGGCTTCGTTTCATAATTTTCATGTCTCGTGCATAAACGTCGACTTTTAGCACTTGTTGCATAAATAGCTATTTTGCAAGATATAACGATTTTACTTAGTTACCGCATTTTTTGCAAAATCAGTAAGTTATGCTTACCGTTCTAGAACGGTAAGTCAAAATTCGAGGTTAGCAGGTGACTGACGCAAGACCTAACCTGCTAACCTCGAATTTGAATAGACTTAGAGTACAGTGCCACCAACATATTATTCTGTGGTATAATGTCACATGACATTTTACTGACGTTTGAAGAATAGATATTTATGTATTTAGTGTGTAAAGAGAGCCATTTTGGTATGAGGATGCGAGTTTCGTGCCGAGCGGCAGCGAGGCGCGAAAAAGCAACCGAATACCAAAATGGCTCTTTACACTCGAAATACATACAAAATTTTTTCTACTGTCCTAAATAAATGACAAAATTGTTAAATAATTGAAATTTCGATTCACCCCATTTGATGAAGTCGTTGTACCGCCGTTCATAAAGGCCGCGCGATTTGGCCGGCAACAACTCGTTGGTTGCTGTCTGGGTCGCTTCAAATACTTCAGGCGGGGTGCAATTATCTTCAGATTCCATCTTCAACTTCAAAAAAACTCACAAACTCAATAAATCTGTTGCGTGATGATGGACGCACCGCGATGCAATTGTCAATAATTTTAGCCAGTTCCAGAAAAATGACGAATAACAATAATAATCAGGTTAGCCATGGCGATGCGTAAAGTAAACTGAAGTGACGCGTTTATTTCATTAAGACATTGTTTACGTGGTTGCGATGCTAAAATGGTTACTAGGGAAAAAATGTGTGAATCGCTAACTTTTCGCATTGACAATGAGCGCTTAATAGTCAGTTTTAGAGGTGACCGTAGAAAAAAATACATTTCTATCGGGCAAAAAAAGGCATAAGCATCACGAATGTTAAGGAATTACCGACCTCAGACAATTGCCTTCGATCGGTAAAATGTCCTTACCGTTCTTAATACTTAGGGCCGGTTGCAGAAAGCAATGTTAAGTCTGGTGTTAGCTAACGCGACGTCAAAGTGAACAAAAACGAATCAAATCTCAAATGCTTATGGTAACTAATACATTAGTAAACAAACTTGGATGCGATTTTGTTCACTTTGACGCGACGTTAGCTAACACCAGACTTAACATTGCTTTCTGCAACCGGCCCTTAGTATACTATATAGGCATTAGACAATTTAATTAAATTTATAATTAATGCGTCTGTATTTTACCGTTAAAGAGTTCACAAAACCCATATGCTCTTTATTATTAGTGACAATGGTTTCATCAGCTTCCAATCCGGATTTATGTCACAATTCCACCAAAAATTTCACCGAATGGAAGCATATTCGGAGATTTACTACATCGGATAACCAACACATTTCTACGTTATAAGAGGACTTCCACCCGTTGCTATTACACACGCCATCAAATATGTTCATAAAATAAACCCGATCGATAACTGAAAGCTTAGGCAGTATAAAGAAGAAAATCAAGGAAGTTCAGACAACGCTACCTAGTTTTGTATAAACAAAGTAAATATCAGTGCAATATCAAGTTGTACATTTCCATAGTCGTATCAATATTTATAATGACCAGTCAAATCGATGCAACTGTTGGTTGGTTAACAATAATAAATAATCTTTTAAGTTGGGTTAGTACAATATCTTCCATACGTACCTGGTCGTGGATATTGTTACGTATATCAGGAAGGTACGGCCTGTTGTCCCTTATTTTACGTTTGTCAAACAAGGGGAATGGTTTAGTATACGCAAAAAAGTGGTCGTACTCTTGTTTTCTTTGGTAAACATGAGGGTTATCGAAGTACGAAATGTCTCGAAGTTTAGTAAGGTCCACAGCAGGCTGCAACGAAAATTAAAATTATTAATTCGGAGGCACAATTAAATAATATATTATGTGACTAATAGGAAAAGTGATCGATTCCGGGAAGACAGTGAAAGGCCGGGAAGCCACTTTTCTTACTTGGTACGCATACAATTTTTGCTCCAAACAGCTTAAACTGTATTATTTTATTGTTTACTGTTAAACGTCAAACAGCAGCAACATTTCCAACGCTCCGAAGTGGGCTTAGATATGCACATAGTATTTACCGATTACAATTATATTACATATTTAATTTCTGTATTTTCTATTTGTAATTTGGCAACTACGACAACCTACCGGATTCATGTATTTTTCAGACCAAAAACACGTCGAAAAGGTATAATTTTTCGTCTATTCGAAAAAACAAATATTTCCAGAGTAATGTTGGTGCCCTCACACAGTTCTTAAGCAAAGATTATAGCGTTTTGTTGTGCTCTCATCTCTTTGCAATTAATAAAGAAACAGTAAATATCTACTTTGTAACATATGCAAGATTTAAAAAAATAATTTTATTAATGTTTTTAATTAGTTGAAAATTAGGGAAACCAACGCGTTTAAGACTGAAACGCCAGTTAGAATAAATTCCATAGAATCATAATTCATTTTTATAATAAAGCTTTGAAATGGTCAATTTTCGTTTTTAATAAGACGTCTTTGTTAGAGCAAACTGGAAACTGAAAGTACGTATATAAAAAAAACATAACCCAGAAATTTCCTAGATAAGTGTTCTCTAGTTAAAAATGTGCATCTTAAAATTAACTAGATGTTACTTTGATGCATTAGTTAACTATGTTTAGACAATATCACAGAGCAATAAAAAATCTGTAAAGGGCTTTACTCAGAACTTCCCTCGCAAGTGGACATTGTGACACTAAATAATTTAAAAAATCAAAGGAAAATAGGAGTACAAATATCTTAGCGTTTCTAATAATACTTAAATAATAGAAGGAAACACTTGGTAACGCAAAGTACATCAATTTTTCAATTAAACAAAACATTACATGTATAATGTATGAAATGAAGCAGGGGTCGTTGTGCAAACGTGGTTTTACTTAGTGGTGAACTTTTTTTCATCGGCGTACTTATAGTTTTTAGTGACGCAATGCTCTTCTTATAGTACAAATTTACTTTTAAAATCAAACCCGGAGAAAGTCATGAGAAAAATTTCGGAGATACGGTTTGCACAACTCGACGTTTTAAATCCATATATGAATCTTTTAGACAAACGATATTTTTGGCAAAGCTATCGGATGCAATTTATATACATACAGTAGATACGCCTGCCAGAGAAAGGCTTATATAAAAGTAGTAAATGAAGTATTTTGACATCAATTACGATTATATTCAACATTTTAAGATTTAAATCTCCACAAGCAACAAAATATAATCTATAAACAGCAATTACAAGAAATGATAACTTAAAAATAAACAATATGAGACGGTGCAAACCTCTTATCAGTACTTCAGAACACTGTTGACACCATTTTTACCGTGCGGTTTTTGGGACGTTCGCTGTTTAAAAGGGACACATTCAGTGTTCGTAATCTGTTGAACTGGTGGTTTCAATGATGTGTGGCTGTTATCATATTATGTCACACATATTATCGCACCATATGTGCTTCGACTTTGGCTAAGTAGGATTCGCAAAGTAAGCGGGAACTAATTATTGCGAATCCTAAACAAAGGAAATAGATTTAAAAACAAGTCGGCGATTTACCGATACCATTAGGGGAGAGTGTAGATGAGGTAGAGAGTACCGATATCGCATTTCTGGTGAGAAAGGTTACAAATTTGGGTCTGAATATTTCGATAATTTTAAAAGAAATCATACCAGGACTGAGATTTGAACTCCTGATCTCAGGTTCGTCAGTCGAGATTACCCGATCGCCTAAGTCTATTACAGGTAGCCCGCATACAAATCGCATAAAAGCTTTTCAGTTCTCTTTAATACTATTCTATACAAACAAAGAAATCGTCGTGATAGGTTATGTCGTTCTCAAGTTAGCATGTTTACATCCATTCGACGTGACACACTTTATTTTACGCAATTTTCCGGATTTTCCGAAACCAAAGCGGTTGATCTCGTTACAAAGGTTATATGGTGTCATGTCATCTTTCATATAAATTTGGGTTGGTCGAGACTGATTAAGAGGTTACAGCAAAAAAAAATAAATTTATAAAATTTGTGAAGGAAAATTGACGAGTTTGATATTTTTTCCGTAAATACATTATTAAAGTTTTATCAAGCTGTTGCTTTACTTTCTTTTCCGTACGAAGTAAAATTAAAATATTCGAACTTGAGATTTTTTCGTGTTTTCTGACTCAGAAAAAAGTTTTTGAAGTGATGTCTGTCTATGTCCTCTTTACATCCAACATGGTTTAATAGATCGGCCTGAAAATCTGTATCTAGGGTTTTAGTCTAAATTTGGAAACCCCTTCGATTTATGGCTGCAATTGGTCAACAGGAAGTGATACTCTACTCTTATGATTTTTTTCTGTTTGCTGAAAACTGTTTACAATTGTTTAAAAAGTTGTTTTGTATAAACATAGTTTTGGAAAAAATATGCAAAATTTCAAATTTCAAAGTCTTTGATAACAAAATTCTAGCAACATCATATATTATGTAGCTATTTAAAACTTTTGTTTGAAAAGTAGGGAATATTGAAACGATCGCAAAATTAAGTTTTTAGAAAAAATTCCTCCAAGTTCAAAAATGTATAGAGAATATTTTTTGAAACAGTGTTTAATGTATATTACGTAATTGTCTATAACTTTTGTCCAAAAGCGGTTTTGTAAATATAGTTTTTGAAAAAATTTCAAATCAAATTTTTACAAGCAGTAAAAGAAAGTCGTATAGTGACCACACCTCACTTTTTTATCCAGCTCCTCCATGTTGTAAGGCTATTACTAGGTTGATTTTAGACCTCTAAAGTGGCCCATAACCAGTGATTTTGAAGGGTATAAATACAAACACAAGGTTCATCTAATGTGACAATATAACCAAGACATACTTTTTTGGTTCCATCTCTTTCTCACGCAAAGGAATGTATATGTATTTATCTTTGTTTCAATTGCACTGCCAACCCTGAAGTAAAAGCACCAAAATTATTGTCAAGATGTTATATGTCATGATATAAATGTCAAACTGACACTAAGGAATCATGTATTTTCAATTAATTTCAAACAAATACAGTATAACCAATAGGTTCTAACTAGTATTCATCTTTTGGTAAAGGCCATACATGTTAGAATTTCTAACGCTTTTTTATTACTACTTGCGTTACCTGTCGTAGACAATGCGTCTGAAGAATGAAATGAAATATGTAATTTGTATGATTAATACTTTTACAGTAAAATGTAATGCGGATTGTCCACAAAATTTAATATATTTTGAGCTTAGATTTATCGATTACTTCTGTGTGGCACCACACACGATACACTTTAGCACCATGACTATAATTTTGCAAAGTGTTTTTCACAATAAATATTTTGTCAAGGAAGAAGGCGAATGTAGTTCCTTGCAATTTTGTAGACAACCTAAAATGCACATCGGTTGTTTGCCACAATAAATATTTGAGTCAGTCATAACGAGGTGCAATAATCAAAACTTACGTTTTTGAAAAACAGAAAGAAGCATGTTGTGTTCTATATCTAGAGTGCTGTGCTCGCAATAGCAACAAACAGAGTATATTCGTACGTTGTATTGCAGAAGAAGATAGCACGAAAAAGGGACGTTTGTAATATAACACACTTATTTATAACACACATAAATAACTATTATGTAGTAACAGGGATCTAAAAACTCTTACTAATATTTTTTTTTGTACTCTGGATAGGTACTTCCTGGAAATTTATCATTTTTTCGTATTTTTCTTTTGTTACAAGAAAGGCATAAGTGATACTTAATTGAAGTGGGCCTGCACAATTAAAACGTTTTCTATAAAACTGGTCAAAATTCAAGAACAATTTAAATGTGTTGAATTCAGTTGTATAGTTTCTTTGTTATTTCTATCTACCTGATATTAAGTTGAACCATTGACAGAATACACACCTTTTCTGTACAGAAATATTAAAATAACATTGATCACAGGAGCCATTGAAAACAATAAAACTTGCATAATCTGTATCATGATGTTTGTAGACATAGAACTGTTAATTTTGTTTGAAGTTTAATAAATATGGTTTACAAAATTATGAAACACCTAAACAGCGAAGAAAAGGACACAGCTCGTATAAATACATTACCATCTGCCACATGGCTAAAATACTTCAAAGACTTCTGGTTTTCGGAAGACCAATCGAAGGAAAATCAAGAACAAGATGTAGAAAAAACAGAAGTAGATGCTCTACACATCGAAGAATTAGAAGAAACCTTGCGACGCACCAAAAGCAGAAAAGCGGCAGGAAAAGATGGAATTAACAGCGAACTACTTAAGTATGCTTCTGAAGAAGTAAAAGTAAGATATCTTCGTCTATTAAATATATGTTGGGCAAACTGCATGATCCCCAGAGAATGGAAAGTTGCTATGATCAAACCAATCTTTAAGAGAGGAGACCGGTGCAAATCCGACAACTATAGAGGGATAAGTTTACTAAACACCGCTTATAAAATATATAGGAAAATGCTAACGGAAAGACTACAAAGAATAGTAGATACCATAATCCTTCAAGAACAAACAGGATTTAGAAAAGGAAGCTCATGCACGGATAACATATTTATAACAAAACAAATCGTCGAGAAACACCGAGAGTATAACAAAGAAACGCACATGATGTTCGTAGACTATATGAAAGCTTTTGATAAGATATACAGACCCAAATTATGGGAAATAATGGATAAAAGGGGTATACCGATGCACCTAATTCATGTAATTAAAAATATCTACTCGAATACAAAAATATGCACATATGACAATATAGATGAAAATGAATCTACAAATCTTGGACTACGACAGGGATGCAGCCTGTCTCCAATTTTATTTAACCTGTATATGGACGAAGCTGTTAGACAGCGGATTAGTAAATTACCAAAGTATACGCACGACTTAAATAATAGAAAGCATATAGCTACTTTTCTATTTGCGGATGACCAGCTGATTGTAGCAGATTCCGAGGATTCACTACAAAAAGCAGCTTTTAAATTACAACAAGTGATGGAGGAACACAATCTCAAAATCTCAATAAATAAAACGAAAATAATTGCATTTTGCGGTAACGAACCAGTTCGATCGAAAATCGTACTAAATAACAAAATAATAGAAAAAGTAAATAGTTTCAAATTTCTGGGCTGTATAATATCGTATCTTGGAGAAACTGACATACACATAAAGATTGAAAAATTCAATTACTACAACGGTACAATAAAAAGAACACTCAAAAATAAAGTCCGACCTGAAACATTGATGAAATTCTACAAAGTGGCTTCCGTTCCCGCTTTTACATATGGCAGCGAATGCTGGACCCTAACAAATCAAGATGAACATAGAATAACAACTTCTGAGATGCGATTTCTACGACCTACAGCTGGATACAGCCTACGGGATAGAAAACGAAATGCAGATATAAGAGGAGAGCTTAATATTTTTGACCTTAATTGTAAAATACAAGACTACAGACAACGATGGCAAGAACACCTAGAAAGAATGGAAAATGATAGACTACCCAAGAGATATTTCAGATATAGAGCAAAAGGAAGAAGAAATCTAGGAAGGCCGAAAAAGAGATGGAAAGATCAAACAAACTAATACAGAATGAACGTAATATCGTAACGGATGAATGTCCAAAGCTTGAAGGAGAAGAAGAAGAGTTTAATAGTAATTTTCAACATTTTGTTTAACTTCATCAGATGTCATTTTTTGCACTACCAGTCTCAGAACGCACCGTTGTTGGCCTATCTTTAGGTCGTGAAGTTGATTTTCTCCACCAAGGGAGAGAAAGTAAAATAATCAATTTTCACCGTGGTAACTAATAAATTGCTAAGTTACCAAATATGACTATTTTAATTTTGACGTTTTAAAGAGCTGTATTGTCAGGTTGACAGTTAAAATATTTTCGAAATTTGTTGGGAATTTAGGTATTAAGCCGTTTGGTAGTACAAAAAATAGTATATACACCACGGTAGCGAATCGTCTCATAACCTTCGCGCTTCGGGCTGCGCGCTCAGTATCTAATATGCGCTCAGGTTATAATACTGCCCTTCGCTACCTTGATGTATAATATACTATTAGCGTTATTTGTCAATTTCATCTATAAATTCGGGTTA
Source organism: Agriotes lineatus (assembly GCA_940337035.1). Taxonomy (NCBI): domain Eukaryota; kingdom Metazoa; phylum Arthropoda; class Insecta; order Coleoptera; family Elateridae; genus Agriotes; species Agriotes lineatus. The sequence continues at coordinate 10,890 of CALNHX010001022.1, forward strand.
TTTTTTTTTGCATATTTGTGTATCTTATTAGGTTGTGTTAGTGACATGAACTACAGTTAATTGTAGTTCAAATGTAGTTTTATAAAGTGCTGCATAGACAGGGGTCATATTTTTCATTGTCTCCCACGATCAATTTTATTTTTGACCGCTCTGTATTTTTGATCCCATATCGCAAATTAGCATTTCGGATCTTTAGTCTTAAAAAGTTATCTGATTTCTATAAGTTTCAAACTAGAAAGTTTAACGAATATTCATTTGTAGTATACTAGAGTGTACATTATTTCTCAGAGCGTTTTAAATCGTTAGAATCGCGAGTAATATGTTAAAAGGTGTATGACGGTATTTCACTTTATAGTTTATTAGGAATAAATGGAAGATATATTTTTATCAAATAAGAACGAACAAAATTGCATTGTCCAAAACCATGCAGTACAGCTAAATAATTAAAAAATTGCCATGTTTTACCTCTAAAAGTAAGAAGCACAATAAATCTTCCTGTGAAATTTTTACAATAAAAACGGAAACTTTACTGAAATAATACTCAGCATCTTGCTGTAGCTTAGGCAGAATCCCAAAAAGGATTTGAGTTTCCGCCTGGCTAACACGAAAGTGGCGTGAGCAGAGGATAATTCATTAAATATGAGTTTGGGTGTAGTTAACATAATCCTGAGGCGTCATTAACACATTAACCGCATTACTCAAAATTAATAGTTAATGCTTCTGGCTAGGAGAAATAAAAATCTTGGAATATCAGCAACGATTTATTTGTAAAGATATAATCCCAATTTAAATTGACAGTTTATAATTTGGTAACACACATGCTCATACTATTATAGAGTAATTTTAAAAATAGGAATTTCGAAGTAACTTAATAATAGTAATAGAAGGAAATGAATGGTAATAAATTTCACGATTTAGTTCCTTTGACTTACATATTTTGTTCTCTCTCTCTTCTGTCCATAACCCTTAAAAGTTCTTGGTGGCATCATATTAAGAGGTTGTTGATGGTGCATTGTCAAGTTTTTTGGTTTTGAGTCATCTATGCGGCTTCATGTAGACCTCTTCTATTAGTGCATTAATCTCGCCTACTCATTGTTGGGGAATCTACTTCTGGGTCTTCGTTCGTCGACTTTGTCCTCTACGATCAGTTGTTGTAGCGAGTCTCTTTTTCTCGTTAAGTGCCCAAAATATTTCAGAAGTGAATGATTGTCATTTCTTGACAGGCGTACTTGAATGTTTAACTCTTGGAGAATTGTTCGTTGGCACGGTGTACGTCCATAGAATCTAGTTCCTGTATGTAATTGTTTTAGATTCCATGTGTTTGCCAAATGCATCGCAATTAGAAAAATAAGTGCGTTAAGTAATCTTATAAAGCCTAGATATACAAGTTTGTCCACTACTTAAAATTCAGCTATATTTCTTATATGGGAGGAGTTATTTGTTACTCGGTCGACGAGCAAATCGATGGATTTAGCTTTAGGCCATATTTCCATTGCAGCTTCAAGCTTTTTAATACTAGTAGCAATTGTAAGAGTATGATCAGCATGAACCTGGTGTTGAATATTCCATATTGCTAATTGTCTAATACTATTCCCATAGTATCAGGGAGGGAGTGCACCCTTTTCGAACACTATTATGTACTCCAAATCTCTTTGACATGTTGTCATTAACTTTTATGAAGACGTAGTTTGTCTGGTATAACTGACTGATAAGGGTTAAATGAGTCGGAACACCCATTTCTGCAAGTATTTTCCAGAGTTTTTGCAAGCTAACCATAGCAAAGATTTTAGAGTAAACCCCACATAGCACAGATACATCTCAGTATCGAATTCCCTTGCTTTCTCTATCAACTGTCGGGCAGTCGATATGTATTCCATTGTACCTTTGCTTGACATGAAACCAACTTGTATTTCAGATATTCGTGGTAAGAGAAAAGGTTTGAGTGGGTTATTAATAATTTGTAGAAGGCATTTTGACTTAGGTGTCAGTGAATGGAAATCAAGCAGTCATTGTATGAATCAAATTACGAAGTGACTTACTGTTCTCAATGCTAGCCTGATTTTAAATAGCTCTCCAATTTTTGGTTGGAATACTATACCTTACCAATGTGGGGTATTAGAATAATCATGCGGTAGTTATAGCATTTTGCTGGATGACCTTTTAAAGATATATCGACCTGCATCATTCATTAGGCTACGTTCGTGTTTGCCATAGTTGGTTAATTAAATGACAAAAAATTACAACTATAGCTCTGCCAAGTTCACAAAATTTAAAATAGGAGTATAGGGAGCTGAGATAGTTTTTAGTGGTACTGTCAAAATAATAAATTTTGAAAGGAAAATTTGAATAATTGTAATTAATTATTATCATTTCTGGCCTCTTTGAGTAGATGATCATTATTAGAAGTATTACAAATAATTGACGTCGCCAGCGCCCCCGACCGGTTAGGGCGTCAGGCTGCGGTGCCACGGTACGGAGTTCAATTCTCACATCTGGCAACTGGCGGGCGGCCCACCCAGTCGCTTTAAAAATTGGGTATCGAAACCACAGTTGTGGAACTAGGGAAAGTAAGGCAGTCTTCGAAGGCGTGATACCAACTACATCATCCAGTACGCCGTTAACGTGTGCCAGATGACTGAGTTTCAGAAAGATATATTTCGGCGAACCTGACTCGTCTTGTCTCAGGCCATGTTCCTACATGGAATGAAGTGCCCAACAAGAAAAATACTATTGAAATTAACCTAATAATTACAAAATATAAAAATTGTGCTTATATTGTAGGTAACAATTTGATAATGATCTTTATCTACTGCAGTATGTCACTCATTTGACACTATTTCCGTTAGATAATGAAGCTCATTACACCACTCAGTTATCTAATGGCTTCATTACCTAACTGAGTGGTGTAATGGTTTCATTACCTAACTGAAATAGTGTCAAAAAATGACATAATGACATTTGCCTACTAAAATATTTTTGAAAATGACAGGTCTAACATTTCTGTTAATACACCTTTCTCAATTTTAGGCAGTTGTAGATAAAATTTTGTACAATACTTGTGTGATACTGCATCATTAATATATTTGTGTGCTTGCATAACTCGTGCTACGCACTCGTTTGCTTATCCCACTTGTATAGTAAAAAATACCAACACAAAAGATATCTATGGGATAAACACAAAACTAGTGGTTAATGTAGCTGAAGAAATCGCTAGTCCTTTGTCAGAAGTTTTCAATCAGTGTATTACGGAAGCAGTATTCCCGGATGTTCTAAAACTATCCAGAGTAACACCTATTCATAAAAAAGGCGATACAAATAACGTCAACAATTATCGGCCAATATCGATTGTTCCAATTATGTCAAAAATTTTTGAAAAAATTATACAGAAACGCTTGATGGAATTTATAAATAAACATAACATAATAAATCAGAGTCAGTTTGGTTATCAAACTGGAAAATCAACAACTACTGCAGTACTGGAAATCGTACAAATGGTAGTGGACGCCTTCAATAATAAACAATTGGCTGGAGCGACCCTGTTGGATTTAAGCAAGGCCTTTGATAGAGTGGACCATCATAATCTTTTAGTAAAATTGGAATATTATGGCATTAGAGGTACAGCACAATTACTCATCAGAGACTACTTGTCCAATAGGAAACAACAAGTATTAATAAATGACGAAATATCTACAATTTCATCAGTAGTAAAGGGTGTTCCACAAGGTTCAATCCTGGGGCCTTTACTATTTGTACTTTACATAAATGACTTACCTGTAAATTGTAAAGCTGATAGAATAGTGTTATTTGCAGATGATACGACGCTAATTAATACATCACAGTGTATGAACGACCTTAAACTATCTCGAGAACAGTCAATTAATGATGCAAAGCTGTGGTTCATAGCCAACAACATGATAATGAACCCAGACAAAACGCAAGAAGTCACTTTCACTATGAATAACCGAATGACATCCAAAAATACTGTTACCTGTTTAGGTTTTGTCATCGACGAAAGACTGAATTGGCAAAATCACATCGAACACGTTGCCAATAAACTGACTATTTGCACTTTTCAGATAAGAAGACTGCTGAAAGTAGCATCTACAGATACAGTTAAAACGTTCTACTTTTCAAACTTTCAAAGTACTTTAAATTATGGTATACTACTGTGGGGCGAAAGTGCGAGCTGCAAAAGAGTGTTCGTAATTCAAAAAAGAGTTATTAGACTTCTAGCTGGTGCACATTACATGGATCATTGTAAACCACTTTTTAAGCAACTTAAAATATTAACGGTGACTTGTCTGTTCATATATGAATGTTTAAAGTATGTTAAAGAAAATTTAATTAAATTTAGTTCTGCGTCTCATGATTACGGCACACGCCAAGCGGATAAAATAGTGCTACCGTTCAATCGCAGTACCCGAACACAAAAACAACCAGCTTTTTCGCAGCTTTTAAGATGTTCAATGGGTTGTCCGCAAACACTAGAAATTTACCTGCGAAGCGCTTTAAAACAGTTATAAAGAACTACCTCGTAGATCAAGCTTTCTATAATGTGTCCGAGTTATTTGAAAATTGTAATCTGTAAATGTCCTAAAAATGTGATAACCTCTAAATGTTTTATAGACTGTGATTATTTACCTAAACTAGTGATTTTTGTAGATATAATAATTGTGCATGTAATTGTTTTGCTTTTGTAATTCTGTGTAAGACTCACTCAAACAAATTTGTATCGAGGAAGAACTAAATTAAAAAATTAAAAAAAAAAATTAACTATTATCCAATAGCTCATAATTATGAGGCTGTTACATCGATTTTAGATCTCTAAAGTGCCCCTTGATCCACTAGTGAGATAAAAACCATTTCACACACTACTGTATTGTTGGTAGCACTGTCAAGCAGTCAAATTTGAGTTTTGCGCCAGTGTGTATCAAATAACAAACAAAACCTAACCTACTAACCTCGAATTTGACATAGACTGACAATACACTTCGGTACTGTCAAACGTATAAATTTGATCTCTCGGTACTTTCCAAATTGACACTACGACTTTTCACGGCTGTCAATACAAAATTTATGTATTTTTTTAGATACTTATTGAGATGTTGGATAAAACGTTACACTGTATTCGTGTTTTAGGTACGCTTTATCCACCTAAGAAATTAAATGCTCGAACTTCCTTCTCGCATTTAATCGTTCTTTCGTGGATAAAACGCCTTCTAAAACACTTATACAATAATTACTATTTGCAATACTGAATAACAGACACTTAACTAGATATAGGTGTTAATTAATTAACTAATTTTTTCTACTCCTGTAACTAAAATGCCATTTAACATACTAACATACACGTCGCTAAGTGACCTTTTAATCATGCCTTCATAACCTATGACTAAAGAGCCTCTTAGTCATGAGCTGAAGTTGGCAATGATGTTTTAGTCATGGGGTGAAGTTAGGTTCAAATAGTATTTGCTTTATTAGCCACAGCCAAAACTAAAATCAAGTTAGTTTTCAACCGTCACTTTGACGTTTGTCAAGCATAATTTAACCTAATATAATAAATGTCAAAATTTTAATGAAATAATATGATGTTATATTTTCTAAATTTGTGGTCGTAGAAAAAGTATAGTATGCAACTCGTTTTATAAACTTATTAGTCACTCATTTTATTAAACACTCGCTCCGCTGCGCTTCGCTCGTGATTAATAAAACTCGTGACTAAAATGACGTTTATAAAACTTGATACATAATATACTATTTTCTACTCCTGTAACTAAAATGCCATTTAATATACTAACATACACGTCGCTAAGTGACCTTTTAATCATGCCTTCATAACCTATGACTAAAGAGCCTCTTAGTCATGAGCTGAAGTTGGCAATGATGTTTTAGTCATGGGGTGAAGTTAGGTTCAAATAGTATTTGCTTTATTAGCCACAGCCAAAACTAAAATCAAGTTAGTTTTCAACCGTCACTTTGACGTTTGTCAAGCATAATTTAACCTAATATAATAAATGTCAAAATTTTAATGAAATAATATGATGTTATATTTTCTAAATTTGTGGTCGTAGAAAAAGTATAGTATGCAACTCGTTTTATAAACTTATTAGTCACTCATTTTATTAAACACTCGCTCCGCTGCGCTTCGCTCGTGATTAATAAAACTCGTGACTAAAATGACGTTTATAAAACTTGATACATAATATACTATTTTCTACTCCTGTAACTAAAATGCCATTTAATATACTAACATACACGTCGCTAAGTGACCTTTTAATCATGCCTTCATAACCTATGACTAAAGAGCCTCTTAGTCATGAGCTGAAGTTGGCAACGATGTTTTAGTCATGGGGTGAAGTTAGGTTCAAATAGTATTTGCTTTATTAGCCACAGCCGAAACTAAAATGAAGTTAGTTTTTAACCGTCACTTTGACGTTTGTCAAGCACAATTTAACCTAATATAATAAATGTCAAAATTTTAATGAACCCGTGACTAAAATGACGTTTATAAAACTTGATACATAATATACTATTAAAAAGTCTACATGGTCATTAGTCAATGTCAGTAACACTTTCTAAAAAAATACCACTTTCTTCATCTGAAAGCCTGTATTGACAGTGAGCATTAGGGTTTCAATGGTGTCAACACTGTGATCCATTAAAACTATACCACTTGGATGAAAATTAGTTATAAGTTGCTTTTCCAACCAGTGCATGAAATCGGTGTGATTCATGTCATCATAGTATCAACCAAGTCATTTTAAGCTATAAAGCTATTTCATCCATCTTCATACACTATTATAGTACATCTGATCACTTTTTTCACTTCCATACAAAACAGGTTCCTCTTCGGATCAAACGCTATATGATGTATGAATGTAGGTTTCATCTAAAAAGGTAACGGGGATCTTCTGGTCTCATACCTTTTGATTGTCCATCAACGTCCTCAGATACCGAGAACACCAGGCCAAATTTCATTTCGTCCCATTAATAATTTCCTTTTATCATGATATCTTAGTATTTAAATCCAAATAGCAATAACTGTTGTAACGTTTCTCGTTTTCCTGTGAAGTAAATTGTCTTCTTCAGCTTCTCTAATAATAATTTTAAAGTAGGAACTTTATCGCTAACTGTGTAAACTTCATGCACAGTTCTCTTTGTAACACCCCGTTCGAAATCATCTTAAACAATTTGATTTGCAGGTCCTGTTCTTATTTTCTTCTTTGGAGACCGTAGTAAATGGTTTCCAGCTGCATGACTTTCTTTTCGTATAGCTTTTATAACAGTTACGGATTTTCCTATAGCTGTAGCGGCTAATGTGTTAGCTTTGTCCAGGGTGAATATCCATCGACCACTTTTTTTGGGTATTAAAGAATTCGATAACCTTCCGAATAACATTTCTTGCTTCAGAATAAATAAGCTTTCTTAATTTGCCACTCATTTATAACTAATTAGTTTCTAAAACGTGAAAAAAATATTACGCACAACCTCAAAAAACGAACGGAATTTTTACCAAGAGGTAGAGTTATATTAATTTGCACTGAAATTATAGTTTAACGCTAGGAATACGTAGAGAAGCCAAGTAGAGTTCAGAACTAGAATATAACAAAACCCATAGAATACAATCGCAAACAGTGTGAGGTTATTATTACGAAATAATTCAAATAGGTAGTAAAACAATATAGTTATTAACGACATAAGGCAGCTAGATGCGATAACGGCCGTATGTCGTTGAATATTTTTCATAACACTTACAAAAATTGAAATTTTAGAGCAATTTAAATGAAAAACTTATATAGTATTAGTAACGGGCGTTAGAAAACTCGTCTTATCAGAGTCACCTGTGGAAAAAAATTACGTTTGGCAATACTAAAAGGTATTGTTGGTGGCACTGTAAGTCTATGTGAAATTCCATGTTAGTAGGTTAGGTTTTGCGTCAGTTTTGACACAGACTGACGCAAAACCTAAACAGCTAACCTCGAATTTCACATAGACTTACAGTGTCACCGACTATACATTTCAGTATTGCCAATGTTAAAATGTTACTGTTCTGTTATTTATTAACGACCTAGGTTGTTAAAGGTATAACAGCCATTGTTGTTATGGGTAACTTTTCAGTCAAGTTGACAGTTCTCTTATTGACAAATAACAAGTAGGTGTTGTGAAAAAATATTAACATCAACAAGAACTTCGGCTCGTGGCTCAACTATCGCATTCGTGTGAAATATCTAACTTTCGGCACTAGTTAGACAATATACTATTTCCCTGAGGTTGACATGTGTTAGGTGAAGGTAAAGAACATGAATATCTCCTGTGGTGCACACAATATTTTATCTACTAGCATATTCGTAAAAATAGTATGAAATTTCAAAATGTCATAATGACATTTAAAATTAGAATATGTAAGTAACATCAAGGATTGCCTCCTTGTATGGTTGCTAAGACGTTATTTGTAGTTGCATGGTTACCATGAGTTTGAGGGAGAAATAATTTGACTTGGGAGTTATGAGTAGCTTTTAATATTTTGTTTCTATGACGAAAATGTACAATATCATCGTATTTAGGAAATTGAAAGTTATCAGGTCACAACGATAACTAAGAGGCCTCTACTTCTGTTAAAATATAATTATTATTATATTTAGATTACAGGATATATGATCTTCCCTGTCAACTCTAACACTTTCTCCAGCGATTTCTGAAAATTTTGTGATTCATTAGTGCTATAAGTCAAGTTTAGCTTACCACGTTATTCTTACACTTTTTTGAAACTCAAACAACTTAATCACAAGACTAGCACCGTTTTGAAATATTAGACACATTATTCTTCATGGTTGCTGTCAGAACCACTCAAGCTGCTGCTTGATTATTTACCGCCTTTACCTTTATCTTAATCAAACTCTGCATGAGTTTGCATATGTTAAAATTAGGAATATCAAGTGCTGGAAGTATTTAATAATTTAATTTTTATTTAGCTAGTTAATCTTGTATGTATGCCTGCGTTAATCACATTGTTTCTTAGCAATTTTACACTAAAAAAAGTGATATAGGTCTCTGAATTTTTTTTATTGAAATCGTTTACATCTATATGAAATATCTGGAAATGCGGGCTGTCCCAGAAATTTCATTACAATCCTAGGTAGCCAGCAACCTAATTAATTATGAGTAAAAAAAATGCAATGGTCGCCAGCGTGGCCAAGCGGTTAGGGCGTCAGGCTACGGTACCACTGTACGGGGTTCAATTCATACCTCTGGCAACTGGCGGCGGGCCACCCAGTCGCTTTACAAATTGGGAACCGAAATCACAGTTGTGGAAGTAGGGAAAGTAAGGCAGTCAACGAAGGCGTGATGCTAACCACATCACCCAGTACGCCGTTAACGTGTACCAGATTGACTGGGTTTCGGAAAGAGATATTTCGGCGACCCTGACTCGCCTTGTCTCAGGCCATGTATGCCAGAAGTGCCCGAACTTTACTTACTTTACAAAAAAATGTAATGACAAAAATTTATGATGCTTAGTTTACTCACACGGATTAAAAAAGACATTGAAATTTGACAACACTTTGAGAAATTCGGGTATGATATTATCCAATAAATAATAAATTAAGGGGTATATCCAGTAAAATCTGTACTTTTAACGTGTTTTAACAGAAAAAATACTACAAGGAAGTCGATGTTTAATGTGCCATTTCATACCGGTTTGGCATTAAAGGGCCATTATTTATAGAAAGTTTAAATAAAAATTCTTATTTACAAACTTAGAAGATGTACCGCTTAGCTTAGAGGAAGGAGAAATATTATTATCAACACGACGGTTTCAGAGCACATTCTTCATTATGGGTAGCTGGATGTATGCATTACGCATTTGTTGAAAAGTGAATTGAAAAAATAGTCCAACTGCGCGGCTCCTAAGATCACCTGCCTTAACAATACTTATTTTTTTTTTCTGTGGAGTCGCCTCAAACAATTGGTTTACGCACAGGACAATCTGAATGACAAAGAAACACTGAGAGATATGATTAGAAGTGCAATAAATCAAAAACATCCTGACGAAGGTCCAAATAGTATTAAGGAATTCAAGCGCATAGAGAGATGTGCAACAATATTGGAAGCTTTATTGAATAAATTAAGTGTTTGAAGGAAAATATTCGTTGTGTGATATTTTGTAAATCAAATACTGCGCTGTTCAGTGCCAGTGCGTTGTGTATCTGCATTAACCATATTAGATCAACAAACTAGAAAAATGTATGTAAGACCGGGCGGAATTGGTCAGTTTGTACCCATCTTTGAGGGCGTAATGTGCTACTTTGCATCCCAAGAGCCATAAAGTACTTTACGGCCACAACTATATATGTAATACGGTCATTACTAACTTTTAAAACGTTGAAAAATGAGCTATTACCAACTTTTACTTCCCAGCGCAGCGGTAGGAAAGTGGATGCCATGACGGCTGTTGGAAAGTAATCATTTTCCGAATGCCGTCATGGTAACGAAATTTTGCCGCTTTGTATTATTATTTGATTAACGTCAGTTTTGAAGAACTGTTAAAACCGTGTTTCCTTCTTCTTTAGACTAAAATGGTCGTGAATGCAATAGTATACATACCTCGGTGAAAGTTTTCATTATAGCCTCACACTATAGCTCACCCCGGCGCTCTGCGCCACTGTAAGCTATCGCTGTCTGCTGTAATGAAACGTTTTCCACCTCAGTACGTAATGTACTATTACAGCCCGCTCATGATCTTGTTTATCAGTTTGACAAGCAATGACATCGTAATGGTAAGTTCTTCCGGGCTACTCCGTGGTCGTCGATTTGAACTTGACGTTTCGCTGCTCATGCCGTCAGCTCCTTCAGAAGATTTCTAGACTGATGTTGGTGGATATTACAAGAAATACAAAAGTCAAGATATACAATACCATGGTACAAAGCATTATGACATACGGAGCAAAGTATTGGATTATAAATAAAAGAAATCAAAGTAAAATAACAGCAGTGGAAATGGAATACTGACGAAGATGCTCTGGAGTAACGAGACTGGACAGAATAAGGAATGATGAAATCAGGCATAGAATGAATGTACAAACAGATACGCTGAACTACATAGAAGAAAACAGACTTCAATGGTACGGACACGTTGGACGATGCAGGAATAGTAGATGGATAAATAGAATAACGAACTGGAGCTCTATAGGTAAAAGAAAGAGAGGAAGACCAAATAGGTCATGGAGAGACGGTGATGGAGAATGGAACAACAAAAAGGAATGGAGATTAAGGTTGAAAGATGGAAGGCGGGACAACCGTAAAAAAACCAGCATATATATATATATATGATGGTGGTGCCTTCTACTTCTGGTTGTGTACCGAGGAGTCGTTACGGTTGGCTTCTCATGAAAATTTTGTATGTTATTGGGACTTGTACTTTTCCGCTTGGTTGCTCACGTGAAACTTGTTTATGGTATGATTGTTTTTGCAGAGCTACCTTCCATGTGTTACTAAGGTGGTAACCGTCTTCCCAATTGAAATTGTTCGGGTTGATAATAATTTTAAGGAATTCCAAAATAACACGAGAGAAGTACTTTTTAGTCCTGGCTAGTACATTCAAGGAGTCGTAATTTACTCTGTGGTCCGCTGGTCCTAATAAGCGTTCTGTCATGGCAGCTTTTTGTGTTTTTCCAAGTCGTGTGTGACTCTGCTGTTCTTTAATTCTACATTGAATGCTTCTTCCCATTTGTTCGATGTACGATTTGCCACAAGTACACTAGAGCTGGTAAACGCCTTCTGTCTGTAGCCTGGGCAAAGAATATTTGTTGGAAGGCATCAATTGTTCAACCTTTCTTATTGTACCATACCGGACCCCGATGTTTTTCTTATCTAAGATCTTTCTTATTCTGTCGGTTACTCCAGGGATGAAGGGAAGACACACGTAATTCATTATGTTTAGGTTTAGGCTCCTTCGATTTTATGGTGTATTGGCATGCTTTCCTGATGCCTCGTCGACTGTAGCCATTCGTGGGCAAAGCTTCTTCCACATGTCTTAGTTCTTGTAGATTACTGTCCTCGTCACAAATATTGTTTTCCCGATGAATAAGTGTCTTGATGAATGATCTCTTTACTTGGAGATGATAATGAGACAAAGCATGCAGATAGCGGTCAGTGTGAGTTTTCTTTCGATACACTACATGGGTTAATCTGTGGTTAGCGGTGCGTTTCACTAACACGTCCAGGAAAGGTAGGCCTCCATTTTCTTCAGTTTTCATGGTGAATCTTATTTTAGCATGGTGCTTGTTTAGGTATGCCAAGAACACATCAAAAGCTGCTTTTTTCAAGGGACCATATAACGAAAGTGTTGTCGACGTACGCATTTAGGTTTGAGATGACTGGACTCAATACCTTCTTCTTCAAAGGCTAAATATTTTGGCAATAACTGGAGATAACGGATATCCCATAGCGGCTCCTTCCTTTTGTTCGTAGTACATTCCTTCCCAGAGGAAGTAGGTCGTCGTGAGACACATACTTACTGGGACGTCTTCTTGAAGTGCTTCAGGAACAAAGCGTTGTTGTGTAAAATTTACTGAATCCTTACTGGTACGTTGGTGAACAGGGATTTACCATTAAAACTGACCAACATGCCCTGGTCTGTTACTTCCAATTGAGCTAATATTTTCAAGAAATGCTCAGAACCCTTCACGTAGAATTCTGTTCTGCCTACGTATGGTTGTAATATGTTAGCGAGGTATCTGGATAGTTCATATGTAGGAGATCTAAAAATGCTAACAATTGGCCTGACTGGAACTTCTGGTTTGTGGTTCTTTGGAAGTCCGTAAAGTTTGGGGGGGTTCAGTATCGCTAGGCAGTAGTCGTCGATGTTCCGACTCGGGTATTAATGAGCTCTTGATAGCTCCTCTATTCTGCTCTTTAGAAATCTTCTGAAGTAGCTGACAGCATGAGCAGCGAAACGTCAAGTTCAAATCGACGACCACGGCAAATCCGGAAGAACCTACCATTATGGAAAACGGCCGTGAAAGCCTGCATTCTCTTAATGACATCGTAGGTTGCCAAACTGTATGAAAACTAGAAATCTGGTGTTAATTGTGAATATTCTGGTCTGTACACAAAATATTGCATGTACCTCGTGTGTAACTAGCGTTTATGGCCCTTGTCGTGTTAAATCCCACAGCTACGCCTTGGGCTCTAAACGCTTTCTTACGTTTTTTCTACATAAATCACTATAAGGCAATCATTTACCAATACTACCAAGCATTTCTTCAGTCCCAAAGCAATGAATAACTTAAATATTCGGCTCTACCCTCAACACAATTCGCGGATCTATTATAATAGGAATTAATATTTGAGACACTTAGCGGAAATTACTTTTCTTTTAGGATAATTTATGATCATTCAAGATACTATTTAGTTAGACCACAAAATTAAACATGAGCCTATTGTGATAGCTTCAAGTCACGTGTGTGTATATGTTTTGTGTGTAGTCTTGTTACTGTACCTCATAGACCAGTCTTCAGAGGAGAGTGACATTAATTGTATCATAACGCCGAATAGTCACCCGGCTCGCTACCGATTCAGTGGACTACGGAAAAGGTTCCGCCTATCTACGGATTCGAACCGAGAACTTTCGTATGCAAGCCTGGCACTCGATCCACTGTGCCACCGAGGTGGTCATAAACTACTAAAAAATCAAATGTCAAGTTTGACATTTAAGTATAAACGCAGTTGCATTCATAAATTAGGAACTATTCCAAAATTATACTAGACAAAAATAATTTTTGATAATACTTTATGTAATGATCGCTTACTCAGTAACCCTTTTCTGTAAAATTTAGGATATGATAATAGTTATTTACTGTACAAGTGGGATAACCGCATCATTAATATACGTGTGTGTAAGTTACAAACGAGTGCGTAGCACGAGTTATGTAAGCACACAAGTATATTAATGATGCATTATCACACATGTATTGTACAAAATTTTATCTACGACTGCCTAAAATTGAGAAAAGTGCATTAAGAGAAATGTCAGATCTGTCATTTTCAAAAATATTTTAGTAGGCAAATGTCATTATGTCATTCATTTGACACTATTTCAGTTAGGTAATGAAGTCATTACACAACTCAGTTGCGTAATGAAACCATTACATAACTGAGTGGTGTAATGAGCTTCATTACCTAACTGAAATAGTGTCAAATGAGTGACGTAATGAGTTACTTATCCCACTGGAGTAGATAAATATATTTTTTGCACTACTAGTCTCAGAACGCATCGTTATTGGCCTGTTTTTAGGTCGTGAAGTTGATTTTCTCCACCAAGGGAGAGAAAGTAAAATAAACAATTTTCACCGTGGTAACTAATAAATTTCTAAGTTACCAAATATGACTATTTTAATTTTGACGTTTTAAAGAGCTGTATTGTCAGGTTGACAGTTAAAATATTTTCGAAATATGTTGGGAATTTAGGTATTAAGCTGTTTGGTAGTGCAAAAAATAGTATATACACCACGGTAGCGAATCGTCTTATAACCTTCGCGCTTTAGATACTTCGCGCTGCGCGCTCAGTATCTAATATGCGCTCAGGTTATAATACTGCGCTTCGCTACCTTGATGTATAATATACTATTTTGTGGGAATCACAAACGATAAGATTGCGCACCATCACTGTTTACAAGGTTTTTCCACAACTGACATGTTTATTCTATACACTAAAAGAATGTATGTAGCTCTTTTCTATACAATATTTTGACATAAAACGCTAATATTTTTTTGTTATGCTAGAAATAGAACGTCCGTTTAAAAAAATTAAGAAAAGTTCGCTCTGGTCGTTGTTGTGGTGGTTTGTTATGAACAAGGTCTCGTAATTGTTAGACAGATTTTTCATTTTATCTGCCATTTATTTACTTCGGTAATACCAACAATCCTACTTGACGACATAAGTATAGGTTGATATAAATGAATAAAGGAGTTTTCTTTAAGGAATTTTAATAAACATTAGTGCATGTCCCTTTACTGACAATTTTTCGAGCCCACATAAATGTCAGTTTAGTATACTTATTAAATTCGAAATATAACGTGCAGGTTATACATATTTGTAAACTAGAAGTAGGGGCTGTAACGCAAGGCATAATAAAGATATAGAATTTACTTTACAGATTACTTATTCCACCTTAAAGTAAATCATATGAATGAGGAATACTTACAGCAAAATGCAAGTTGTCATGTAGAAATTAAATGTCACTTACAAATGGTGCTCTTTCTAACTTCGCCCACATTTCTTGCTTGTTTCTCATAATCTGGTTAACCGGAACATATAGAGGCTTTCCCATTTTTCGGTAGTTTATTAATACTTTTAGTATAAAATAAATATATAATAGGGACTCGTTATAAAAACTGTTCTGTAAACATATAAAATAAAACATATGACTGTAGAATGGCGACTGAGTTTAATTAAGTTCAAGTAAGTGTGTCATGAATTTTTTAAACTTTCTTATAATACTACCCTATTAGCTTGAAATGTAACTATTGTGAAGAGACATTTTTGTGAATTTTGATGAGATAGCTAAATATGGAGTTAACTTTCATTATTGAAAGTAGCAATCAAAAACGATCGTTACGTCGACGTGACGGCATAACCAAAATCTTAATTGTCACAACGTAAATTAAATGTCACTTACAAAAGGTGCTCTTTCGAATTTAGCCCAGGCTTGCTGATTGAACATCATATCCTGCATGGGAGTGATAAATGGCTTTGGATTTTTTTCGTCCATCTTCCTAATAATTTGGAAACTTTATAATTACAAAATCGACTTAATTGATAACAAAAACAGTTTCGCCAAACACAAACCCGAATAACAAAAGAACAATAAATACAGCAAAAAGCTGGAAATAAATCCTGGATATTACGTTTTTTATGAAAGAATGTATGACGTCACAACCTTGCGGCGGTTGATTTACGATATGGATTCTGCTACGTTAAATCTGAAGGGAATATCCGGCTTTGGCAGTTCAATAGGGACGTGAAAGATGGGAATTGCAGTAATTGGGCCCTTTCATATACAGAGAATGAGGATTTAGCTTGATAAAAGGCTTAATTGTTCCAGGGCTCCCTATAAACAGGACATCGAGATATAATAAATTTAATCGTAGCTGCATATTCGATTTTAATACTCGCTTCGATTACACTTCAGGTTTAAAATATTTTTTCGTATTTCTGAATTTTTTGGCAAAGAAATGTATTTATCTCATATTTAACAAATTGTCTCCTGAATAAATTTTCATACATTATGACTTGTGTATTTTTAATGCATACCCTTTCATGTTCAAAATGGTAGTCCTTAAATACGTCCTAAAATACGTCAATACTGCCACACCCATTTGTTTCTATATTATGGACCTTTATAGTAGTATATCTGGAAAAGTACGAAAACTACAATTAGAACAAGTTTTCAAAAAGCATTGGTGTTAAACCTTCATCTTTATATAAAATAATAATATATACTGATCAACAAATTAACTGGACCACCCATAAAAATTGTATTTGTTACCTTACGTTACAAAAAATATATATAAAAGTTTTTGTTTTATAGTATAGTAATTAAGCATATTTAATTTCACTATTCTCAATTATTAACTGAAGTATTAACAGAATCATATTAATAAAATAAAAAAATAATAAAAAAACTATATTTAACAGAAATAAGAGGAAGAACAAAAAAGGAAATTAATAGTTTCCTCGGAACCTGTAAAAACAACAATTTGGCATACTTTGTATGCAATTATACTACTGCTCAACAAATGAACTGGACCATTTGCATATATTGGTGCAAGTTTTAAACATATTTTCCAAAAGGACAGTCATGGAATTTTTGGTAACCTTTCAGGATTGTGTCACTATAAAAAACAATTCTTTTCATAATTTCGTTTAAATAAAACCAAGTCCATTAATAAAATATTATCATTTGAAAATTTTGAGTTTTTTCGCAAATGTTGATAGCACATATCAAACACCTAGTTTTATACAGATGTAACAAATATTTTAATGCACACTTTTTCTTAATGAAGCGTAGATTGGCATGAAATATGCTATACATTAGTATTAGTTAATGAACAAGTACCCATTTGAGGAAAAAATACAGGTTTTAGTTAATCATGTGCAAGCTCATTTTGCTTTTTAAGCCTACATCCATCCAATGCTGGAAATATGTCTCTTCCAAATACTTCAATGGAAATTCCCATTCACTCTTTTCCAATTGCATTCTTCACAACATCGATCCACCTCCTTTGTGTTCTTCCTACCCCTCTATTAGTTTCCTGTAGTCTTCAATATGAGATTCTTTGTGTCTATTTTTCTGTGTTTTCTCTTGCCACGTGTCCTACCCATTGCCACTTGAGTCTCGCTATGCGATTTATAATATCTGTCCTTTCATGTTGTGAATATCATTACTTCGATACTTGTCTTTTAAAGTGGCCCGTTCCATCGCTCTTTGTGTTGTACTAAGTTTTCTGCGTTTTTTCTTGTCAAAGCCATGGTCTCCAGCACGAGTTTTCCAAAAGCTGCCCATGATAGTTGGATTCTTTTTTTATTTCGGCTACTTGATTCTCTTTTCCAATTTTGATGGTGTGACCAAGATATATGTACTAGTGTATGTTTTCTAGAGAAACGCTATCCACAGTAATATCATTTTGCGTATTGCTCATTATTTTGGTTTTATAAATGTTCATTCTGAGCCCTATTTTCTATGAATTTTACAACATGATTTTTAGTTCTTCTATGTCTATACTGGCTAGTACTATATCGTCAGGGAACCTCCAGTGAATTAACCGTACGCCATTCACATTTACAGGGTTTTCCAATTGCTTTTCACTATCAAATGTGTTTCACTGTTTGTCAGATGTAATTCCCATTTGTCAATATTGACAAGAGGAAAAAGCATTTGAGATAAAGTAGTGAAAAACCATTAGAAAACCCCGTAGGTCCTTCTACTCCCACGCCATTTGTTTGAATATATTTCCTAGTGCTAAGGTAAATAGCTTGGGTGAAATAGTGTCACCTTGCCGAATGCCTTTACCAAAAAAAATTTTCTCTGCTTTTGTTTTCTCGTTTATTGTCACCAGATCCATTTTCACTTGGTATTTGTCGAAGGGCATGTCTCATTTCAGGTATTGTTATTTCTGGAAGGTCTGCCGATCAGACGTTAAGGATTTTTCTAGAGGTGGTTGATGTATACAGCTTTTCATAAAATATTTGGATTTCTTTGATTTTATTACACGCAACTGTCACATGACTGATATCAACCAATGAGAACCATGCACTTTTTGAAAATCGACCAATCGCGAACTGATTACCTGATAATCTCCCTAGGGAAACTTATCAACCGATAAACTCCCTAGTGCTAATTATCGACTCCGTAGATGGTGTCATATTTAGAAATAGCAATGCAAGAAACAAGGAATTTGAGGTTTTTGGCATAATTAGATCAATTTTAAGTCATAATTCGTATAAGGGTTTTGTGTAATAATCTTCAAAATATAAACGTGGGCGACACACTTACATATAATTTTGCCCGTGCCAAGAGTCATCGTGCTGGTTGCCCTTAGAAAACTGCCCTCGGGCAACCCTCGGGACAGTTTTCATTACAACCAGCACTCGACCCTTGGCGTGCGCACAATTATCGGTAAGTATGTCTCGCCCTTATCCATATATATAATAGACTTGTCCGTCCGGGACGCTGTTTCAGCAGCCAAACCGTAAGAGATAGAGAAAAAAGTTATGAAAGTTATATGTTTGTAATGGTCATGTCAGGTCAGGAACCGAATTTCAGTCTCTAACACTAATTATTATCAATTATCCTAATCCTAACTTTTTAGGTTAGATTCTAGGCAAATTTTATCAAGGCGAATGCGACTGGTAGTTTGCTACCAACAATGACGTCATATACGTACGTGTGGTGAATACGCGTTCTATTTGCAAAACGGTCATTTTTGTTTTATTGAATGAGACATTTGTCTCACTGGACTGCTAGTTATATTACTATTGATAATTTCAGTTTTTTCTCTGATTATATAATTATCTTTGATGGTCTTTTATCTTCATTACCTTGCGGTTTCTTTGGCTAGATTTGACATCAATACCTTCATGTTCATATTGTTGTCTATAGTTTCTAAATTTTGTTTTGTTTTATAAGCTCGTAGGTGTGAACGTAATTTCTATATTCTGGTGTATTGTTTCTGGTAAGCCAGACACTTAAAAGTTTAGTTTCTCTGTGGTTTTCAACTTTATTAAAAAAAATTTTTTTTTAACTGTTATGTCATTTATTATATATGGTTATTTAGTCTATAGCTTTGGTGTTTTAAAGTTGTTAAAAACTCTGGTTTTTCTTTTAGTGCGTTTTGATATTGTTTTCTGTTGAGGTGTTGTTGGGAATTTGTCTTCAGTCAATAATTACCGTTTCTCTGATATTGTGTTTATTTCTATGGGTGCTCTAACCATTTGGTGGTCGCTGCCAGTACTGAATTGACTTAGAACAGTGATGTCTTTTCACGTGTTACTGTTATTGGAATGTATAAAGTCAATCTCATTTTTGTCTGGTTGACTGGACTACGCCATGTCCCCTTTATTTGAAGTTTCATCTTATAGAAGGTATTTAGACAGAATGGTCTCTCGCTGGTGAGCAAGTTTGATAGCATGTCTTCATTGAGGTTTCTCTCCCCTAGTTCGAAATTTCCAATGTATTCGCTATCATCAGTTTGTTTCTTTCCTATTTTGGCGTTAAAGTAACCAGTAACTATGGTGTAAAAAGATTTTTCGAGGTTATTGGCGCGTGTTATGTCTTCATACACTGGTTCAATGATTTTGTCATGTGCGCTGGTCGTCAGTGCGTAGCAGTGGATTAGTTAGATGCTATATCTGTTGTTCCCAAGCTCCCGAAACAGGCTACTATAATTTACAAAATATAATAAATTTACGCTATTACCATTTATTTTACATAAAAAATGGTGAAAAAAATTATGTACTTTACACAGGATGTAGAAAGATTTACACTACCTCGTACCGCGTCGCTTACTCAGGCATCAAACGGTCCTCGGTAGTATACATCTTACATACATCCCTTGTAATAGTAATTTGCGATGCAAGTAACGTTATCAAGCTTTTTACATTACGAGAGAATAGTTTGAATGAACGAGCGACATTAGGAGCGAGTTCTTTAAAATTCTCGAGTAATGTAGAAAGCAGATAACGTTCCGTATATCGTAACACGGTTTATTTTATCCTAAAATACTAATCTTTTTAAAGTATAACTAGTAAGATAAAAACTCAATACTGTATTGTTGGTAGCACTGTCAGGTTTTGTTAAATTTGAGATTTTCAGGTTAAGTTTGGCGTCAGTTTGTGTCAAATAACAAACAAAACCTAACCTGCTAACATTGAATTTGACATAGACTGACAATACACTTCAGTGCTGTCAACATGTGATTAAATGCTAATAAAGTATCGTTATTTTTCTTAACAACACTAGTGCTGTTAAATGCATCTTAACGCAACTCGTTGCTGAGGAGTTATGGTCATAATAACATAATAGGATAAAATAAAGTAATATACTATACTTCTGCAGAAAGCAAGTACATTGTCATGGAAACCGTAACAATTTTTGTAAATCTTTCCTAAATTCCTCAAATTTGACAGTGTAAGGATCACTTTCAAAGAAGGTAGTGAAAAATACTTTATAATTAGACATAAAACCAACAAATTAAAGAAACGATTTTATTTCTGACACACATTTAGTATTAACATTAAAAATAGTATCATGAATGAGCCCTTAAGTTGTTCTTTCTTAACCGTTTTTGGCTGGAACCCCAATGTTAATCATTTAAATTTTTTGCTACTCATTTATCTAAATTAGCCATGGTCTCATTCTAGAGTATGCATTCGAAGAAGAAGTAATTCATAAGAATGAAGAAGAGATACTGTCAAGGTAGTGTTATATTTGAACGAAGTGCTTAATCACTATGTGGATGTGGCAATATAATTGATCAATAAACGTATATATCCAACTGTCGCAAGAAAATTTTAAATAAAACACTAATTTAGCATTCCATGCTCTCATATTAATGGTACTATGTAACGGCCCTATGTATTACTTCTAATTCTTCCATTAGTTTTTTTTAAATTTTCTATATACAACTTCAAAGTAAGGCTACTTCTGGTTCCCATTCATACAGATTTACATTTATTTCCGATGCTGTAAGACGCATTTTCTGGAGCTGCCGTTGGTGACGTTTTGTAAACGGATTTATCCCTAAAAATTGTCGGTAATCTGGTGCAGAATTAGTTTTGTGGTTTGATTAATTGCTGTGCCTGTCTGATTAAATAAAGATTTTATAGTAGTTGGAAGTGAAACAACTATTTTGCAGCTGAAGTTCTTAGGTATTTTTTACCTTTCTTTTTTCTATTCCGAGTAACCCCAATAGTTGTTAAGTTATCTACCGCGAGTCTTCGAATGTTGAAAAAGCCGTCAGTTGCTATTTCCTCAATCTATTGGGCTACACATTGCGCTCTACAACAAAGTACATCACCTGGTAGAACGCTTCTCGCGCTGGTCTAGCCAAATCACTACTTATCAACATCCTACTATGAACCAGTGTATTCCAAGAAAAGTAAGGCTTAAGCGTTTGAACGTTATAATTTTAAAAATAAGAGATAAGAGTTGCTCCAATCCACCCCAAACCATTGACCACCAAACTTTGGATCGCCACCCAAGGATTGAGAGTCGTTAGTTTAAGTGAGTAGCCATTTTATTTTTGTCAATGGTAATAGAAAATGACTCAACAGATATTATCTAAAAAAGTATATTAGATAATGCCGATAATGGGTCCAGTGGTGTAACTATCAATATCATCTGGCTTTCTAGATGTATATTATGGGGTTACATGTGTAGCGGAGCAATAAATCATAAAAGATCGTTGCCAAGAAGAGGAAACTCGCCCATAAAATTAAACAGTGCGTGCAATAAAAATTGTCGAAGTGCGAGCAGTTAGCTTAAGTGCCATTTGAAAACTTTCGAGTAAAAGGTGTAAAAACGCCTGATGCCAAAAAGTGATTTGTAGGGCGGAATACAAAAGAGAAAAACTCTCTAAACGTCCACGAGTTCCTGCAAACAAAAGCGAAAAGGAATTCTCAAATCTGACGAACACTTTTCTAAATAAGAAGCGAAAGTGGACGAACAATACGGCAGTAAATCTGCAGCTTCAAAAATCGAGAGTGAATGTCCAGTGGGTGCATCATAAACCTCCAACCCTTGTGCGCGCTAGTGAAAGTGTGTCGACCCTTCGTCCAATAGATACAATGCCATTGTTGTGACTAGAATAGGAAATCTTATGTAATTGTATGAAAATTGTATATATACGGAAGCGAGGAGCTTAAGGGGTATTGCATATCAGGTCTTCGCCTGTTAAACCACTTTGGTTAAACAGACACGCATACTTAGTGGAACATTTACTTTGAGTGTTTCCACGAGCCAAGTGTTAGATCCACAAACGCTCACATGTATGCTGATTAACAAGACCTATTCGATCCACACGTGTAATATTATAGTAGCAAATCCGCACATTTAATTTTATGTCTGTAATCCGTTCCGTTAAATAAAGAATATTAAAAGTGGTATAGTTATTCGTGTGTGTAATTTCTAACGAACACCTTAACCACCCACTTTACATGAAACTGCTGAAGCTATAACTAAAACGTCAAAAAAGTATGTCACTGGTAGAATCACCAACATAAGTACCATAATTTATATTCATAATACAACATTCACTTCCACAACAATTTATTTGCCGTGAAAATATGTTTAACTAAAGGATTTTCGAAGTAATTCCTGCATAAAGAATATCTCGTCAACGGTTACAGCTGCCGAATAACTACCATATATGTTTATCCGAAATTCCATAGGGGTTTCCCAATTGTATATACCCTGAAAATAGAGCTCTTTGCTTGTTAGAAATGCATATACATTTACCGCGTTGTTTATATTTATGGAAAACCTTGGAAAACAATAATAGGCTTACTATTAACTTTGTTATACGAAATAAGTAGAAATTATTTTTATAAATTGGTATGTGTCTATGGAATCTTCGAAAAATACTATGTGGTGTGGCATTCGTTCAGCAGAAATCTGTCCATGTAGTAGCACTCTAAGACTATTAATTTGTAGCATTCTATTATTATTTTTACTTTTATATGCGTACCTACACTTCAGTAAAATTGTTCACTATTCGTGTGGCGTGGTGGTAAATTATTTGCTTTTTTTACAATGCTGTTAGAGCCAATGTCCAGCTCCGACTCCTCCTAAATTTCGTCGTTACGTGATTCTGACTTTAGCTATTGTTCTCTGATTATTTATGTGCAGAAGGGCATGTTCTAACCTTTAGGAAAACGTCATAATTTTTTTTATAAATTATGACTTTTGTTCCGCTTCTTTGGGAGTTGAGAGCTGTAAATGGATTTTCCAAGTTTACCTTCCCTAATAATCCTTCCTGAAAAGACTCCCAACGTTTTAACCCAATTGGTATTCGGTTCCGTTTCAATATGCGTCTTTGTACACAGGTTCACAATTCGACCCGAAGGTCTACTAGTTGTAGAAGTGTTTATTAACTGAAGTGCCGATATGGAATCAGCTATGATAATTTCGGATTACGTTTTAATAGCATATTAACTTTCGCGTTCTTGACGGAATATACAAACATGTAAAAAATGAACAGGCCTAGGCGTTCAAAATATTGGTATACAATGGACTTACATATGTACTAGGCCAAGGCGGTCTATATTGTTCCAGGCCATAACACTGGGCCTATAAAGTGACCTTTGGAATGGCCTACCATAATCTGGCAACATAGCTGCGCCAACCTTTAACAAAAAATTACTTGTTTTGGTCACTAAATGAACAATCTGTCAGTGCACTATCTCTGTCATTGTGATGCATGCCAGTTGTCAAAAAATCTATAAAATCACTGCTATTTACATTGTAGTGCATCACTTCATCGTAATATTCGATTTAAAAATAATTCTAAATGGGTAGGTACCTAATTCATTTCTATTAATTTTGACTTTATCTAAAACAGTAATTTCTTCAAAATAACTTGCCTGGAAGCTACTGATATTGCAGTCGGAACAAGTCAATACATCTTATAATCGTTTATATCCGTTCTATTAAAGTGCACTTCACACACAACATTAGCCTTTCCAATCCACCAGTTCTCTAAATGCAAAGCTTCTTTCCATTTTTGTGCCACCGTTTCATTGGATGGAAACTTGAACACGCTAACACATGGATACATTGCAACTGGTACGCAACACTTCCAAATTTGCAATAACTTGATACATATCCATTGAAGAAAATTGCTACCATAAGCCAGAGAGAACTAAATTACATCTTGATTTTGAACTGTTTTCCGAAAAATATACAAAACACTTAATAAAAACAATTTTTATTGACCGTTATGATTAATATACTCGTTGTAATGGTGTAAATGCCATCTTATTTTCCATTTTGCTTGATGCAAGCCAACAAGTCACAGTGACGAATGTGTTTATAAACAAAATGCAATCAGGCATTCACCTACAGACTTAAGACATGACTAGATTTTTTATCTTTCTTTTCAAGGCCTGCTCTAAATGAGCTTTTTAGGAACACACGATATAAAGTGCATTACAAAACCGTTATCAAGTGGCATTGTGTCAAACAGTAATTTGTGAAAGTCATGTCGTAACTTATTTTTTCGCATTTTGTATAATAATGTGCTATTTTACTAAATTCAAAATCGTGTGGCACTTCGGTGCATAGAAATTTCACTTTACTATTATAATGTCACTGTTAAATTGGAGGTTAGCAGGTTAGGTTTTATGTCAGTTTGTGGCAAATTCGAAGTAGGCAGGTTAGGCTTCGTGTCAGTTGTGTGAAAACTGACGGAAAACCTGCTAACCTCGAATTTGACATAGACTTACAGTGCCACCAACATACTATTCATACGATGGAATTTCCACAGCCGCCTTTTTCAATGGATATGTGGTATAATGCTTTTATATAAATGTTTGTTTATAAATACTAATACAAAATTCGAAAAAATAGTATACACACTACGTAAGAAAAGTAGTTTTACTAAACTTATATAGCTTTCTAAGTTACTTGCTTGCTTCGCACGCTCGTACTCAATCAAGCTATATTCGTTTAAAAAAAATTTACTTTTCTAAACTTGTTGTGTAATATACTATTATTGATTGCGTGTGCACACAACGTCACGTTGACAACTGACAACTCGAGTGACCGAGCGAGTTGAATTCTGGGTAGAACGATGTAATAATCACCGACATGTAGCAGTAAGACAAAATCTAGTCCAACGTGCAAAGCCCTCTCGATAAATTTTTTTTTAACGCACGTTAAATTATTATTTTATTATAATTAGCTTCTTAAAGTTGTGCTTGTAACTCAATTAAGGTTATTTCCAAGTCGCGTAACCCCACACTGAATTATATTAAACTAATTTTTCTTTAAGAACGCAGCTTCATGGCTTACTTTAAAAATTTGTATATTGTAAACTGTTTTAAAAATAATTAAAAGCGTGGAAATGCAATTCTTGATAGTTTCAATTAACGGTGATAGCGTTCTGCATTTTGAAAACGTCGTAACAAATTAATATTGAGTTTTCCAATCTACTGTCTCCCAATGGATCTTCTTCTTCTTAGGGTGTCTTCTCCAAAGAATCAAGAGAGTTATATTCTATATTCATACCTACTATGTATGCACATTACCTTGGGTTAATTCAGCAAGCACATAACAAGTGCTGTAAAAGTTCGAAGCAAATAATTATCACTTATTGCATGCTCATATACTCTATCTTCATAACCGGGGTATTTCCACCGATTATTCTCATTTTTCTTTGTTGTTTCATCTAAATAAAATGTTGATTAAGTAAGAATAGTACCACATAAACGATATATAAATATGTCCCACTAGACAAATAAATGTGGCGTCAAGCCATTTGCATTTTTAATATAAGAAATAATTCTGTTATTAGATTTTTCGAATATTATTACTCTGATCTATAAAATTCTCATTAAGCTATAATCAATACTGGAACTTACTACACTAGGAAGGTAGTCGGTACATTTAGCCTAATTTTTAAGTACGTAGTATGTTTGTGATTCAATTTGTTGAAAGTATTTATTGCTATCATAAATAAGAATAATAAAATTACTTGCTTAAATCTTAATTCCTGTAGCTCTGCAGTTTGGTATGGTGTTTAGCCTTATCTACAACTACCTAGTGATTTAAAATTTCTGCTAATGTTATCTAATTAGAAACTTTAACGTTTGGTTTCTACATCTAAAGTTGTTTATGAATATGTGTAGTATGGTGGGTATATGTAGCTTAGTCGCAGATATTCTACATGCAGTTTGAAGTTCTCAAACGTTATTTTATACAAAAGCCGACTTTTTTACGTAGCGAGCGTGTCCGTTATTACCTAGATCCTAACAACCATATTGGTGTAAATCAACTGAGTAAATTAACACAACTAATTTAATGTTCAATGAATACCAATATAAAGTTGTCAAAACAACCACAGTTAACGCTACTGCGATTGTTCATGAAGTGGGAGACCGGTCCAATGTCATAAACCCATTTTAAGCGGTGCTGCCTGATATCAACTTTCTTTGGAATTTAGTAAGCTTCTACCTGCTTGGTTTCCTAGACACTGAGTACACCCGAATGTCAAAATTCTTCTACGAATTACGATTTCAGTGAGCCGCTGAAAAACCATTATTACACCTTGTACTGAATTCACCGTGAATCACTAAATGTTATAGTTTGTTTGAGGCTTTTGGATCCACGGGAAGGCCATGCCCTGTGGTGACTCGTGTAGTTTGAGTACTTTGCGAACAAGGATACTTATGCAGATTTGGTCTTGTTGCTGTTTGTGCACCCATATCGACTAACGTTTGGCAAGACATCATCAGAGTGAAAGTCGCTTTGAGCATGACCATCGAGTGGATCCTTGCTCGAGTTCACAAGGTGCAAAGCATATTAAGCCGGAGAATGCTGGGTGTTTATCTACAAAGACTACGCGGTCTAAGCCGAAATTCTATTTTAACAAGAATAATATATATAATTGTTATTACAAGTGAGATTGTGGATTTTTTGTTAGACTATGAATTTTCACAATTGGCAACATTTTGCTTAACAAATAAACCATAGATATTACATAAATATGAAAAATTTTTAAGAATTACTTGTAAGCGACTCAATATTGACTTATCTAACTATGACTGTAGATTGTCGAGTGTCGGCTTAGTGACTTTGGAAAATCGTAGAAAGTGTAATGATGTTACTGTTCTTTATAAGATTTTAAATATTGTGTTCAACTGTCCGGATTTAATTTCATGTATTATTTTTAATGTGCCTCAGTTCAATACCAGAAATTTTCAACTGTTTTCTATTGTCATGTTATTGTACTACTAGTAACACAGTACTGCCGTGCTTGGCTGGAGAGTAGTATTTCCATTAGTGAACATTGGAGATGCTGCTCTTTGGCTAAGTACGGCAAAATAATAATAATAATAATATCTTGTAATTAGTGTCAACCTGTAATTGGGTTTTTACCTGTTGGTTGACCATGTGATATTCTTCTAAATAAAATAAATTAAAAAAAACTTCAGTCGTGCCTTATTTGTTTAAGTTCTGTTTAGAGTTTTAACATATCTGAAAAAGATAAAGGTTAACGACAAAATTTTTATAATTACAAAGCGCTCATTTCGTTTTCTCTTAATGCTTGATGGAAATCCCTATTCCTGAGAGTAATCCTTAAAAAAGTTATTCGCATAAAAGAAAAAATATTTACGTCCGTTCTTCAAATAAAAATGCCTTTGGAAGAATGAGCCAGTAACGCCATAATTTATCAGCACGTGCATAATCTACCAGTGCCAGTACCTGTTCTGAATATAACCCGGATTGTGGCTCAAGCGAATGAGCTTTCATTGAAACGACTGGGTGTTTACACATGTATTTATAATGAGATGAGGGTGTGAGCTGTGGTTCAGCGAACCACTTACCGTATCACACCTGAAATCCGAATGGATTTTTATGTGACAAGTGGACCACCTTAATGGGGTGTTTGAAACTAGGTTAAATTTAAATAATGCGATGGTAGCTTTCTACGTTCTATATTAAAAATAACAGATATAAGATTTTCCGATACAACAATGTAGTCCATTTGCTAGAAATGCCGCCCTTACTCGACCTTGTACCACCGTTCGATCGCAGGTGCGTATTATGTACCACTATTAATTTAAGCGATTCTAGGTCCGGCATTAATAAATTAGGGGCACAAAAACGGTCTTTTACTACAAAGCACTTATAGATCATTACCAGAACATTGTTCTGTATCGTTTCCTTATCTGATGAAAATGTTAATACAGACTTTTAATTAAAGATTGTCCATTAAGTTCTTTTATAAGTGGTGTAAGCAATCAACATAGAAATATTATAACGTACATAAGGGAACAATTTTAAATTCAAACTAGTATGCTTCGTTTAAAAAATAATAATTGTACAACATTTAAATTACAAAGCTTACGGGCACTTAGGCCTCAGGGCGGCTACATTGTCCAAGTCCAAGTGTGTATATGTTTTTGTGTAGTCTCGATACTCTACCTCATAAGCTAGTCTTTAGAAAACTACATTAATTGAATCCCAACGTTGAATGGCCATTCGTCTAGGTATCCATCCAGTAGATTTCGAAAAAAGTTCCGCTTGATCTGGGATTCGAACTGAAGAATTCCTTACTGCAAGCTTGACATTTTACTCACGGCGCCACGGAGGTGTTTAATATAAAGGGTCATTTTTTATTCTTGTGGCTGCTACAAGAATATACAGCGTACATATATCACAGGTAGAGACACTCATAGCAAGTATTGAAGCCTGGAACAGTGACTTGGAGGGCCAATTTAAGCTTGAAATGTATTTACTTGTAAATCAAAGTTATATGTGGTAAAGTAGTGGCGCCATCTGTCGGCAATGTCAGAAAGTGCTCTCCGAAAGACCATGCAGGTCATTGAAATTGACAGTTCTTACCCCAGAGGTCCCGATAATGAGTGTCCTTACTTGTTGAATGATGTACGCTGGAATATACGTCACAACCTGATTAATTACCACATAGTTATATAATCTCAGTTTCGAACACAACGCCAAACAGAAAACCGATTAAAATTGAATGTAACTAAAATCCAAATGCAAAAAAAAAAATAAAAATTACGAAAATGTGACATTTTCTAACTCTTGTGGGAAAAATACAATTTTATCGCATTTCATTTGGAAATGTACGACATTTCTTCATTCAAAATAGATAAGAAATTTGGTACTTTTATCATTAACAACACTTTTCTGCCTAGCAACGGCGATTCGTTTTACGTTTGGCAATACTGAAGTGGATTGTTGGTGACACTGTAATTCTATGTCAAATTCGAGGTTAGTAGGTTAGGTTTTGCGTCAGTTTTGACACAAATTAACGCAAAACCTAACCTGCCAACCTCAAATTTGACATAAACTTACAGTGTCACCAACAACACATTTCAGTACTGCCAAACGCATAACATCAACTGGAGCTGCTTATTGTGCTTTAGTACATATGAATGAGTTATGCTCATCTTGGTTATGTTTTGACAGTGTCACTTGTATGTAAAAATTTTATATTTTACATTTCTTATGAAATGCGGTAAAATAGTATACTCAACATATTAGAAAAGTGGTTTTTCTCAACTTGTAGAGTAATATACTATTAACAAACTGAACACCTGTGATTTACAAATTTATTTTAGGTCAAATAGTTTAGTAATGTATGAGACAAGATATGACATGCTGATTTTAGAGTCAATGTATATAGGTTACTAAGAGTTGGG
Source organism: Agriotes lineatus (assembly GCA_940337035.1). Taxonomy (NCBI): domain Eukaryota; kingdom Metazoa; phylum Arthropoda; class Insecta; order Coleoptera; family Elateridae; genus Agriotes; species Agriotes lineatus. The sequence continues at coordinate 40,837 of CALNHX010001022.1, forward strand.
CAAACAGCGGGATACATTTTGATTGGTTTGGATCACTTTTTACAAGGTATGGGTGATAAATGTAGCCTTTTTACATATTTTGCAACATGTTACGACTGATAGTTTCACTCATGCAATTCCAAATTTTAACTAAATTGACCATATATTCCTAATAGTCGGTTCTAGAGATCCTAAGAATGATGCTCTGAAAACTCTCCCATCAAAAGCAAGTTAGCAGATTTGTTCCTATAACCTCTTTGTTCGACATATGTCAAACATCTAATTTGGATCAAAAATGTATGTCAAATCAGGCTGTTTGCCCAACTCTTAGTAAACTATATACAGGGGCTCTAGCTGATTTCTGTACACAGTCCACCTACAGTACAAAGCCAAAAATACAGCTTAGTTTGCTGTTGTTATTCTGTAGTTTGTTATGAATAAGGTCTGAACATGCAGAGTACCAAGTCCCTTAGACATTGATATCTATGGTCATGTGGTCAAAGGCCTACTGTAGTTTATCTAATTCGCATAGAGTAAATAATGACAAGATGCTCAGGCACAGAAATCTTGGCCATATACGCGATGAAAAGTCATCTCATGGAGGTTCTAGAGATTAATTGATATAGTGACCTTAGATGAACACGCTTAGTGTGTTGATCTAGTGACCTAAATGTTTATCCGCGTTTTTAAACGTTTGAAAACTTCACCGGGACCTGACATCGAAAACCATATAGTTGTTATTGCCAGCATTCCTAGTAAGAAACCGACTATCTGCGAGTAGCAATTTGCATACTCTGACATTAACCAGATTTTAACTATATATAAATCGTAATAAGTGATTCAAAATAGGTTTCATCAAACAGGACCAACGAACAGAAAAATATAAATAAAGTGTATAGTATTGATTAAGAAAGTAGATTAAATCTCAAATCGTTTCTCTAAATCATTTGTGCGATATTCAGAGACTGTAAAAATCTCAAAATATATTTAAGGCATACCTCACTGTTAAAATGTTTACTTTTATAACAACTTCATTGCTAGCTTCCGCGCAAGTAGAAACTGATGCTAGGTTGTAGTGTTTTGAATTGGCCTGCCTCCTTTTTTGTAAACCTTAATTCTATTTTGTCGTTTTACAATGGAAAACTGAAATGCGAATAAAAATTACTTCGTTTTTAAATTGCCAAGGAAGAACGTCGAAATCGTCATTAAAACACGGGAAATCGGCAGCGAAGTAATCCATTGTTTCATGACGCGCTGAAGTTGACGGGGTGACAGATAAACGTCAAACGACCAATTGTAATTATGTTATTTCAGAGTTTGTCGATTTATTTGTCTCAGCCATCATTCGTGATAAAAAGATCTACTTCATTTCCATCAACAAATAACTATTAACATGGTTGACAATGCATTTGATTGGATATACCATTATTCAAAGACAAAACAAAAAACAATTGGGATTCTTGAATTTTTTAACATCTTCTTCCGAAGTATTGACTATTTTCCTATCTAATGTAATTATTAATTTTTTTAAGCATTATTTGGCAGCAATGCTTTTTTAGGATATTTGAATCAGAAGCAAAGTCGTTATATTGGAAATTGATAGCGTAGATCAGAGTTGTAAAATGTACTGCTATTATAGAACGTTAGCTAGCACATCATTTGCATCTTGGATGCACTCACTTCTTTGTTAAAAACATTAACACCTTTAGCAGTTAATTCATATCATGTTATAAATAGTTCTTGGTGTACCAATTTTTTGCAGTGTGCCTTAGTAAACATTGTTAAAGTCACATTTGTACCACATTTCAACTTATCAATCATTCATTAAATTTAACTTGCTGTTTTATTAGCATGCAACGTTATATGCAATTGATTAAGTCTCCACCCTCTTCACCTGTAATAGAGTCACGTCGTTATTCTTGTTTAGGTTAGGATCCAATTTTCTCCAAGCGGTTGCAATAACGGAATGTACGTAATTTTTTTTACGACCGACCAGAAACTATGAAGTTTCTGGAGAATTTCTTCGCCAGAAAGTAACGTTTTGCCGGTCAAGATCGGAAAACCGGGATCAGGGACCGGTAAAAGCTTTTGCCGGTCCTTGATGCCTTCGTTACTATGGAAACAAGTTTGTGTTATTGTTTGGATAAGTCAAATAATAGATACTAATGTCATACTTTTTTTTGAGTTTTCGAAAGTAAATTCGCAAGTTTGAAAGTACGGACTCAGATGTCGTAAAAAAATATTGTACGATGCATGACCAGAAAGTGTTTTGCAGGTCTCCCCAAGCTTCCATGGTTCGCCCTGGAATCTACTTGGTTCGACCTGCAAAACACTACATTCCGGTCTTGTAAGGTAAATTACTATTTATGTACAGAAACATTGCTAAAGATAAATCTTGTTACAAAGCAATAGTTTTCGAGTATTGAGATGATCTCTATCGAATGTGAATCCAAATTCTATCTTCGTTTTAGTAGAAATTGCCTAATCCTGTTGTGAAATGTCCTTTAGTAACTCCCTTCGTTGGGGGTCCAAACTGTAACAGGTGTTTAAGAATCGATGCTCATTTATGATCCACCGATTGAAGATCAAAATTTTAACAGGTCGTTTAGTAAGCCCTTTCGTTGGGAATCAAATTGTAACAAGGCGACTCCTACACTAGGTGTTTAAATTACTTTCCTCCCTTTTATTGCCCTGTATCTCAACAGCAATGAGATTTCTTTTACCTTATTTTAATACCTGTCGTGGTTACGGAAAGTCACTGTTGAAATGAACCAGATATTGACATGAACTCGCGCTAACCTGAAAAGATTAGTTTTAAAATACGAGTTAAATAAAAGCCAATTTATTTAACTGCAAACAGATTTTCGTGTTAAAGAATTCTTATAACTGGGATCATTTCTTCCCGCATTTATCTCTAACGTGCTTTTATATAAAACATTAACAATGTCTTTCTACGTGCGAAAAACTGTTTCTTCTACGCATCTACTTAACCGTAAAGCTATATCTACTACTGTTAACATTAAACATGACTAACACACATCGAACCATAACATGATATATACGCTTACAGTTGCTTTAGAGAGCGCCTTTGTGCTGACAGTTCGCTACGCATATGCCCAGATTCAGTGCACTCTGAGCACCAAAACGCGCTTGGTATGATCAAACTCACTCAAAGTCGGTTTAATGAAATTCACCTGGACCTGGATTCCCACAGCTCTCCACAGCGATGCTTTCACACTTAGTAGCTGTCGCTTCTTTTGTCAGCATTAATTGCGTCGCTTCAATGCAGTTCGCAGACAACTATTTCAACGTTTACCTGCTTTGGCAGTTTCCTAAGACATGTAGGGATTCGGCTTTCACTTTCTGTGGTATCATACCTAAAAAAATCAAAGTCCCGGCGACACTTTGGACCCGCAAACCAAATCACTTTACACGGCTAACGCCAGCGAGCTTTACTCCTGACTGCCAGACATTCAAATTGGCGCTTTTAAAACTAATTATAAATACAAATGATGTAAAACAGATGTTCAAATCGGCTGTTTATCGAAATGTTATTGCTAATAAACGCAGGCGAGGCAGATCAAGCCTACATTTCTCTGTCATGTGGACGACTCTGCCTATTGGCTGTTTTTACATCCAATTGAGGTTATAAGTGCCCAAATCTATTAATATTAATGTGGGAGATCCAAACGACTGTTAAAAACATAATACCAGTGTTGCTATCCGGCTTCTTGTTTGCTGACAGCTTAACGATCAACGGTAGAAGAATGTGGACACTGGAAATAAAAATTTGCAAAAATAACGAAAATCGCCAATTAGAACACAGTAGCAATGACTAGTACGCAGATCACTGGGAACGTATACAGAGGGATTATAAAAGAACTACATTGACTTGCCTTTAAAATCTTTTTTCATGTAGTTTTATGTGCCTCAATTACTTATAATTATTTATATCTAGCCAAAAAGTGTTGACAGCTCTAGTTAGTTAGAGACAATAAAGAATACAGCGGCACAATAGTAATTTGTACAACTAGTTTTGAAAGTCATACTTTTTCATGAATTTGCAGTTTGATAACGAAGGCGAAGCCCGAGTTAATCAAGCAACTAGATGTAGTTCTTTTATAATCAATAAGATACGAACAAATGGCACAAGTTAACTATAAATAAAAAACTCGAACATTAAATTAACTGTAAAATACAAACAGAAACGATATATGTATAGTCATACGACAAAATAGTATATTAAGTATTAAGAACGGTAAGGACATTTTACCGATCGAAGACAATTGTTTGGAGGACGATCGGTAATTCCTTAAGGTTCGTGATGCTTATGACGTTTTTTGCACGATAGAAGTATTTTTCTTCAAACGTCAGTAAAATGTGACATTATATCACTTAATAATATGTTGGTGGCACTGTAAGTCTATGTTAAATTCGAGGTTAGCAGGTTAGGTTTTGCGTCAGTCTGTGTCAAAACTGACGCAAAACCTAACCTGCTAACCTCGAATTTTTACTTACCGTTCTAGAACGGTAATCATAACTTACCGATTTGGCAACAAACGCGGTAACTAAGTAAAATCGTTCTATCGTGTAAAAAATAAAATTATTTTGAAGAAGTGACAAGGACAAAAGAACAATGGCGTTCACTGGAGCTTATTAATAAGTAAGGACATGTAGTGGAGCGTGGTTCAGCGGTTGAGTCCATGAACTGCTGACTCCACTACCATTCTTCAGTCTGAATTTGACAACCGTGTGGTATTAATACCTAAAACCTTCTTAATGAGGAGTAACTAACGCCCTAGTAATGGACCCCAACTAGGCTGTCGACGAACGAAATAACAACCCAGAATTGAAACAAATAAAAACAACTAAGTTAGTATACCGTGCCATTTGTAATTGTCTATCGAGATATAAGATGTAAATGCATTACCCTAAAGAAAAAAAGGAAGCTGAGCCCGTTCATATATAATTACCGAAAAATTGACCTTGTACCTAGAACTACCTACAATGATAGTGCGCAATGGTCACATAATAAATTTGACCGAACTTAAGCAGTTTTATTTGATGGCTTCGGGTTATATTAGTTTTAAAGCAGATCATCTGATTTTTACAAACGATGCGTTGTCCTATACTACAGTTCTTCGTCATTATCTAGAATTTAAAGGAAATAATGTTTTCACCGACACACTTTCCGAAAAACTTTATAGTGCAAAAAAATGATGCTATGAAACGTATACTAAGTTGTGCCCAAGTTGTACCTATACCCCTGTACCATGATAGAAAAGACTTTTAAGATTAGATCCCCAATGGTAGCAAACATTTTACACAAACAAGTGTCTTCCCAAAGTTCTGTGAGCATTTACAGTTAAGGATTTAATTGTACACCAAGATAATGCTTTTTCGCATACTCTGAGTTTTCTACTCTATAATTGAATAACATTTGCTTGTATGACAATAAACTTTGGTATTATTATTACTATTAACTATATTGAAATAGCCACCTACTTCGCTAGATTTGGTTATGTGATTCTATCAGATATGCTTTATCTTGAAGGTATTTACTAGGACGTCAGCTTTCTTCTGAGGACGGAATAGATCGAGTAATAATACAGTTTTTTGAATAAAATATATTTATTAATGTTAAAAGGGATTATTCTGAACAGAATTTAAAGCCTAGCCATTGCATCAGACCAAAAAAACCATAAAAATAATTTGTTTGGCTAAAAAGACTATTTTCATGGTTCTTGAAGCCGTAATTTTCCAGAAGGGCAGATTTAAAGTTACAGTGTTATCTCTAAAAAGTTTAATTTCATGTACGAAATATTTGGTAATTAGCTTAAAGAACCACTTATGTCATCGTCCATCAAATTTGCTCCTTTTACTCCAGGAAAATGACTCTGTATATCCAAAGACGTTTTGTTTGCAAATTGTTCGTAAGTTAAGTGTTTAATCAAGAGTAACAAATTTGAGATGATAAGTTATTTATAAAATGCTGTTGCCTTGGGCTTGACTACATCATTAGCATACTTCTAATGCTCTATAAATGGTAACATTAAGGCAGTATAATGAAAGCGGGGGGAATGATTACAAGCCTTTGTTTTCAACCCAGCTGCAAAATTCAGTAAACATCAATTAATGTTGCGGCATATGCATTAATTAGGTGTACATAAATCATAACTGTAGACTTATTTTGCCGCAGCCTTGAGAATAATCAACATTAGTGAGTTGTATCTTAGAAATAATTGGTGCATCAATTGTATTTTGAAGCTTCCTCCTTCTATTAAATTAATATCCAGCAGAACTGTTTTTCACAGGAGTCTGATAATTATCTACTTAAACGATTTTTAGTATCATCTGATGATTTATTATTGTTCCTAACCATAACAAATGATATGCCATTGTTTCCCCATATTAGCAGTGAAATTAAAAATGAAGTTGAGTGCTCTAATAAATCTTGCCTTGCTTTAATGGACAAGGAAGTCCAATGTTGGGTCTAGCAGTGATTGATTTAAAATTGGTTCTCAACTGAAAATCAGCAAATTGATGCTTTAAGGAAAGGCGCCACCGATCCATCTTGTAGTCTCTGGAAATATTTTACTCCTAAAATTATATGGAACCTCTAAGAATGCCCGAAAAAATAATATCTTTAATTTTCGTAAGCTGCAAATGCATTTACCTATCAGGTTCCTTTGCTCAACTTCAAAGCCTGCAAAAATTTCGTTCGGCCTATAAATCTTCCATAAACCGGGATGAGTCAACGGGAGACATCTCGGCTAAAAAGAAAAAGCTTCTTGATGAAACTTTTTCATTAGACGAAATATAAAGTATAGCAATAAGAACCTATAAATGAGCCAGTATAGAAAATGTTAGAGAGCTCTCCTCAAATTGCGTCATTAATTTCACTCCTTGCTCCATCCAGATTTCATTGCGAAGCGTAGTACACCCAGATTCGTTTTTAAAACTTCGGACGAGCAGCACTTGTAAGTACGTACTTTAATTGAATTATGTGTAAATAAAGACCTGTTGGAGGCTGAAGAAATTGAACAAGGAAAATATTCTTCTTGTACAAACCGTGCTTGAATGTAATTGCCCATATAATCTTGAATTGCAAACAACTTTTATTCACTAACTATAATTTAATTGTAGTTTTAGTTTAACATACGATATTACATACGCATCTACTTTTCTAATAAAGAAGTTTAGTTAAAGCGCTTGATGACTAATTTCTTAAATATCTAAAAAATGTTCACTACGAGGAGAGCAAAACAATATATACTTACAAAATAATATTGCTCTTGAGATTTCTGTGCATGGAGTAATGTAATAAAATGTTTAGCCAGCCATTAAAAATTCGGATTTCCTTTCCTAATCTTTATTCGGGCCAGTACGGAGGTTTATAATTCTACAAATCTACATAAATATTCTGTATCTCGCAATGAAATCTGCTTAATTATTTCTCACAGGCCAATTTAAAATTTTATTTGTTATTCCTAGGTACGCCCTGCTTCTGAAATGATTATATCAGTCCCAAATGCCGTGGAACGATATACCTCTAAAAATAAATTCGTGGCCTTATCAAATTATATTATGTATGTACTGGGCTGCTTGAATGTGAGAACATGCAAATTATACTTATTTATTTTTGAGCCATCGTTCACAGACGTCATATACTTTTTTATATCTAATTTATTGACATTTGATTATACACAATGCTACTAATAATACGTTGCACCCCAATGAGATGTCAAAAGTAAATAGCAGCTAGTTTAGTTTCATAGAAAAGAATTACAAGGGGAAATGCAATATTGATATACTGGTGCAGAGCTCTGAAGGTGTTACTGCACTATGAACGGGCATATCACCCAAAATGTACTTCACAATATGCAGCTTACTTTCTAAAACATATGCAAGCAAACCTAGCTCAGGTATATATGAGATGTTTAAAATTGACGGTAAATCGCACATGCAATACAAGAAGTTTCACTTAGCTTGTGCAGTAATTCATTCAACGGCAAGATGCCAAAATCATGGGCAGTCACAAACACCGAGCGTTCCGTAAATCCTTGATCAGGTAAACTTTTTAGGGCTGCGTCGGTGGGACGATAAATGATGTACAGAGGAGGTACAAAGACTTTCTACGAGCAATTAGTGTGAATCCACACCTGATGAACAGAACGTTTTTCCAGGGCTCTTGGCGAAACGGTAGATATTTGGACAATACAGGAATATCCTTTAAATATATTCGATCATAAGTAGATACGAAAATCCATAAGACTCAAAAAACGAGACGGGACTGAACATTTCCGAGAATCGTCGTAATTTGCCTAAACTTAACAGGGTAAGAGTTGTCCAAATAGCAATATTCACGAAATAAAGTAACACACCACATGCAATCCTTGTGTTCGACTACATCTTGCGTCAACTACTGATCTGTCACCAGCTACCTGGAAACTTACCGACCAGATGAACCGCACTCCCCTCTGGCGCATGCGTGCAAAAGCTAGCAGCACCGGCGGGTGAATTTTTTAAATGAGTCTAACAATTTATTCTACCTTGACATAAATAACGTACCTTTTGAAGAATGCGTTAATATAAAGTCTTAGTTTAGTACAACATTTCAAGGAAGTAACACATGATGGTACATACTTTATCCTTTCCTTGTGTTTTTGCCCCAAAATGCTTGAAGAGGAATCGTCTTTAACATGCAATTGAGATTGACAACAACAGTTCCAAAAATATTTATTAGAACGACCCTACAAACTAGGACATTTTAACCAAGGCAATTTATAAAAAGAATTTGAAAATTATTGCCTGCTATGATGGCACCATGGTATATGGTATTATACACCATCATGTACGTTGACTGCGCAACATAGGTTTTCCCAGGTGAAGTTTTTAATGCTAAACTATTTACCCTCCTATTCATCCTAGAGCAAACGTGCAAATAGATACAAAAGTTCTAGATGTCTTTTTAATCTGTCCAACTTAATTATTGTCCTACTTTTCAGGTTTTCCTACAAATAAGTGGTAAATATGCCACCAAACCTTATTAACCAAATAGGAGTTGTTATGGTAATTGGGCATCGCCAGTGTGTTGTTTTAACCGACAAGTGTGGCAATAATCGTTGACTCGGAAAGTAGTAATGTGGTATGTTATTAAAAGCAAAAGTTATACTTTGTGTGCCGTGGCTCGACGATTTATCTGCTGAGCTTGCGAGGCAGAGAAGTCCAGCCGAGCCACATAAAGATGCTTTTGCTCCGAATAACATATAGCATTTTTTCTTCAAACGTTGATAACAAATTAGAAATCCGAAAAATATTTTTTCTTCAAACGGCAGTAAAATATGGCATTATACTGCTGGATTGATGATGCTAAACTGTCACTTTATTGCCAAGCGGCAAATAATATTATCTGCCGCTGACGAGATCAAGTAATTTTCTTCGAATTTTGTTCACATAGTTGTAAATAATTTGCTATAAAAACGTTTGAAGAAAAAATACTATATGTTATTCGGAGCAAAAGTATCTTTATGTGGCTCGGCTGTACTTATCTGCCTCGCAAGCTCGGCAGATAACCCGTCCAGCCTCGCCACATAAAATATAACTTTTGCTCCTAATAACATAATATACTATCACTTTCGCGCCGGCGGCAGTAAAAGGTACTCTTTCTGCCGCCGGCAGTAAAAATAATGCATATAGCAACGCTTTGACCGAAAACTGTTGCTCTAACGGTGTCAAAACTGACAGTAAAGTACCTTTTTCACGTTTCAAGTTAAAAAATGTTATTCCCCTGCCAGAAAAATATTGAAGGATCAACTTAACCGTAAAGATGCGAACATAAATATTATTCAAATCTCAGATTGACTTTATTATGATAAAAAGACGGTGTAAGAGCAGTGTGAAAAATGCAAGAACCTACCCTGGTACCGAAATAGAGTCAGTCCTTAAGCCAGTAGTAACAAATCTAAAATTGAAATTAGAAGTCAAGCCTAAACCAACCACTATAAAGTAAAAAAGTACTGACTATAAACAAAACGGTATAGCGGAGAGCTAGAAGAATAGAATAAGGAATAGATGAACGAAGAAATATTGTTCTAATAGAACTAATAAAGCACATAGATGAGACAATATGGAAGAATTAACCAACTTACTCAACTATACTATATACGAAAGAGGTAATATACCTAACGAATGGCTCAAATCGATACTTATTCCAGTACCAGAAAGCAAACGTTACCAGATGTTCTGAATTTCGCCTAAATAGCCTTGTGGGCCACATCCTAAATACGTTTTTAAGAATAATACACAAAGTAATATATTCCAATGTGATGAACATCTAAGCCAAACGAGGATTGGATTTCACAGTGGGTTAGAAACAAGAGACTGTTGAGTTTGCTAGAAATAGCCTTTCGCAGAAGCCGCTTGATTATCAAAAGAGTCTGCTCGTATGCTTTATAGACTACGAAAAGGCCTTTGATAAAACAAATTAATGAATATATCAATAAAAATTATCTAAGGGTAATACCCAAATTATATTGAATAAAAAAAAAAGTAAACCTAGTTTATTATTTAATATACAGATTGTCTGCAGGTACTAAGTAGACACGGCAACTAGATACAGAGACGGTTTGTTTGTCTGACAGTCTGACTGTCTCTGTATCTAGTTACCGTGTGTACCTAGTACCTGCAGATAATCTGTATATTCAAACGACGTCTTTGACACAGCCCTGAAAAATAGAGAGAAATGTGTTAAAATAGATGGTGTATGGATAAACAATATACGGTAGTACGCATATCATACAACAATTAAATCTGACAATGAATTATGTGCAATATTTACTTAACCGTGTTCATGAAAAATGCAAAAGGAAAGGACTTAACATCAATACTAATAAAACTAAGGCGATATTTATTAGGGAAGGTCATGCAAACAATCTTAATATATTGTCATGGTCGTTAGTACAGGGTTTAAAATCAGATCAATAAGGTTAAAAGAATACAGTATTAAAAATTACAAATATTTAAGAATGAAAAAGATGTCAAAATTATTAAAATGTATTTGGTAAAGAAAGGAAATAGAATTTAAAATTCAATTGAATGAAGCTACATAAGAAACAGTGGGATTCTAACATAATTTAATTATTATCTGAGATGAAGTGAGGAATTAATGGCAAATACTTATTCGAGAAATACCATTCAACATAGTGGGTGTTAGATATATAAAATAAAGTTTTATAGTGCGTTGGACTAAGAAATATATGCTAAACTAAATCACTAAGGAGATATTTTTAATTATCAGTATGTAAAAATAATTTGATACAAAAATATGTAGTCCACTTTGTAAGCGTTTAAAATTATGAAAATAACCTTTTATAAAAGTTTAAAAGATATTTAGTGTATAAAAAGGTTGTAAATTGAAAAAAATTGGCGTGGTGAAAATAAAAGTAAAATGTTAAAAGATTAAAAGATGTGAAGAAGAAGAGGATTAAAATAAATGAATCTGGTGAGAACGCCTAAGTAATACAGTTAAAATCTACAAAAGCAAATTTCTGGAAGGGTATGCTGAACTGAATTTATTGTCAAATTACATTGCATGATATGAATTGGATAACAAGGAATGGTTTTTACTGGAAGTGGTTTAGATTGAGATTGTTAGCAGAGTGAGCGTTTTATGGGGTGAATAGGAGATTTTCATCTACAAGAGTTCTAATTCGACAAGCTTGTCATTGAAGTGACTTCGTATAACTTGCTTCTGGTCGAGGTTCGTGATACTAAGTCGTCGGATGTTTGAGAATTTTGGTAGGACGACGTGGATGGTGTTTGCTGCTAAGAGTACTACTGGAGAAAGTTGGTAGGTGCCTTGTCGTGTTTTGGCCAGGAAGTCTTTGTGGATCCAGGTGTTTTTGGCGGAGTTCGTACTGGGATTTGTTTGGACCTTGAGAGATCTTTGTGAGATTGCTGGATGTGTTTGGCTTGGTAAAGCAGAGGATCGAGTCCATTAACGGGTGACAGAATACAGGTATTTAAAGAAAAAACTGAAAGAAAAAGATAGAAAGAGTAATGTGAGGTAATTTTAAAGTGGGAAGTACTTACTATTTTATGTTTGTTGAGTGACAAGGTAATGTAACCGGAAAGTATATTTCTAATTGATTTTGCACTTGCATAATTCAAAGTGACAGGTGACAGACTTCTAAGTTGTCATCAAATAAGAGAATCACATTTCAGGAATAGAAGCAGTCTAGATTATGAGCGAATCCTACCTGTGTTTCAGTAAGAGTAAAACGTTTTCACCAGAGTTAGCAATTTAACAATCTTGATAATCTATAATATAAAAGGAAAAATCAGTTAATTAAATTTCAATTTTAAAAGAGAATTGATTGAAAATAAAATAAAGTATAGGAAAAGTCAATTATAACATTAAATAGGCGTTACAACGTGGAGTCACTACAATATCTATAGACAGAAAATAAATTTAACAAGTAAACCATTTCAAATATCTCGGTTGCTGGGTTAATAAAAACTGTGACTCCAATTAAACAATTAACACCCGGAACAAAAATTCGCAAACTAATTTTATGAAAATGAAAAGCTTCCTTTGCAACAGCGACATAAAATACGAGACACAAAGAAGAACAAAGTAATGCTATATCCTATCAACATTATTGTATATCAGCAAAAGCTGAAAATAGCAATGGTGAATCGCTTGGTAGATTTTGAGATGTGGCTACTGTTGCGGGCGAAAAGCTTAATTACTACCTTTAATAAATTTGAAAACTGTACACGCTAAGCTTCAGTGGGACAAAGGCGTGGTTTTGCTCTAAAAGCGTATTTGTTTAGGTATAAAATTCAGTTCGGTAGAGACGGAGAAGGTGATTATTATTGTTTGTTAGGCACCACTGAGTTGTTTACTCTAGCCGAAAACTATTTGTGAGGCTCCCAACCAAGAATTGCAACCATGTTTACGATACTACAATATTTTGGAGGCAAAGCTGATCTCTGGCTCGGAACGGCGGCCTCGGTGGGTGGCTTTGTTCTGAATTTCTAGGTCTGGGCAGGTAACATGGGGGCTAATAAAATGCTGGCCCATGGAGTTTGGCAGCCAATCTGAAGGGTTCCTCTGCTTCTCGGAAAACCTGGGAGTCTTACACTAGACAAATATAGATATAAAGGTGAAATGATCGCAAACCCACAATTAGGAGCGTACTAGAAGAAGACAGGCCTGTAAAATGAAATTAAGCATTTCTGTTGTATGATGAATCTTCTTCGTAATGTAGGCTGAAGGCATGTTACTAACCACACAGTGTTGTGTTGTTTTATAAGCCCTTTTCTGTCGCGATTGGGGTAGGAGACTAGCCTAACCCCTTTAATTAATAAAGAATGCTCTTCTGTAGGGGTCTCGACCTCCAAAGGTGTTCGTATGATGGCCGGAGAGCGTACAATGTAACCCATGTCTGACAGTGGGACTCGAACCCACTACCTGCCGACTGCAAACGCGTTACCAGCCGGATATCCGCTGTAACAGTATAAGTTAGTGTTATAAATTACAAACTTGCAGCCCACCTTCACAATTTAAGCTTTAACTATAATTATTTGATGTACTATGCAAGACAAAAAAGAATTGGGATAACTCTTGATAGAGATTTTGGCATTATTTGATTAGCTTAAATGAGTCTTGAAACAGTTATATTTACTATAACAATTTTTTTCATAGCACATAGTCACATTTACTACAGACCATATTAACTGTCTCAGTTTTTTTTGTCTTGCATAGTACATACCCGTATATCTGCGATACTTTCAGTAAAGTTAACAATTATGTTTCTTAATAATTTGTGGTTATTCTTGTTGATTCCATTTTCTTGTTTTACTCAAAAACTGCCATTATTATTTGAAAAAACGCCCTATTTTCTGGAGAGAGTTTACCAATTTTACTTCGCAACAATCTGCTGATGATTTTTTTTTATCCCAACCATTTTTAAAAATTTACAATTTATAAAATTATATGAAAGGTCTGATAAAACTCCATGTAGCTTGAACAAGAGTCCACGTTCGATCAGCAGAGTTAAGCAAAGCTGTCTCTGGTCAGAACTTGGATGGGAGTTCCACGGCTGCATCTCTCGGCTCCTCGTGGTACGGCTATCACGGAAAAAAGTTGGTCCCGGCGGTCATACAACATCATGACAGTCGTTAGTGGGGTTGGAAGTCCTCATAACTGCACAGCGACGCCTATAATTGGCCTAACGGCTGTTGGCTGAGTGCGAATTAAATAAATAAATTAAATAAATAAATAAATAAATAATTTTTGTGAAGACAGCAACCGCTTTGGCATTAAAGGAAAATCCGAAAATTAGTAAACGACGAGTATGTGATTCCGGATGGGTATAAACACGGTAACTCTAGAACGACATAACCTATCAATATGATTTTTGAGAAACTTTGGAAAGGACTAAAAGTATTTGAGCCTTATTCGTTGCTTTTTTGTATACGTTTGTTGATTTATATTCGTGTTACTGGTAATAGACATTACAAGGTCACCTAACTACGCTGTCAGATTGGTGTATTCACAACACTCGTGAACTGCATGTCGGACCGGATAGAAATGCTGTTAATTGTAGAAAGAACCTTTAAATATAATATTTCTACTAGATTGACGCTGGCTGTCCCATTCGTACTCTCCGCTAACGGCATTGATAACTCGTTGACTGGATTAAGACCGATTTCCTATATTTCGGTTTGGCAATTATTAATTTCCGCCTCCTTTGCGAGTTCTCTTTAGTCCAAGTCGTCGCACATATGGAATGATAATGTATATAACACAATATGATAACGGTCATATCATACTGAAAGCACCGTTTCAGCAGATTACGAAGACTAAATGTATTTTCAAGAGCGGACCTCCCAAAGAACGCATGGAAGAACTCGCGCCATGCAAACACTGTGATGACGTATCGATAAGAGGCTTGCACCGTATCATACTGTTTAATATCTGATAGAATTCCTTAGAAAATATTATAATTTATTTTTATTGCTACATGGTAGAATAATGAACACCGTCTAAACATGGCCTAATTTCACTATAGTATAAGGTGATATTGTAAATATCCTTGAGATTCAGCTCTTGCTATTTTAAAGATTCAAGTTCATAGAGCACATATTCAACATAACTTGTAGATGTTATAAATTGTAAAAATATTTAAAGAGCTGTGTGTTTACTTTGCAGTATACAGGTTGCCTACAATTGTACGGAACATGGCAATTCCATATGTTGAAAAAGGTTCAAATACTATTTGCCATAAGAGTAACCGAAATAGAAAATGCAATATTGACTTTGGTAGTTAGGCAACAAATAAAGCTACTTGTTGTCTAGCTACCAAAGTAATTGTTACATTTTCTATTTCGGTTACTCTTATGGCAAATAGTATTCGAACCTTTTCCAACTCATGGAATTGCCATGTTCCGTACTATTTAAGGCAACCTGTATATGATCTACATTGAAGGGTTCCGCAAGTGTTATTTCCATTTAATGTTAACATTTTAGTCGACTGATGTACATCCAGAATGAAGTAAGAATAAAAATATGTTTAAAATAGTAATATTGTAATATGAATCAGCATTTTATTTAAAAAAGTTGAAAACACGGCATCTAAGGATTTTACTGTATTATTACTCAAGTAAAAAACCTCTATGTTTTGGTTTATATTCGTAGATAAGGATTATTCAAAGAAAATAGTTTTGTTTTACTTTTATATTATTAACATACATATTATAAAAATGAACAATAGCTATTCAATTCTTACGGTTAAAGTTGTAGTTTAACTATTTATTTCAGAAGCATAAATGTTATTTTTGTATTAAGTGGGCGAAATTTTAGAGCGTGAGAATGTTACTACGTCATATGAACGCTCTAAAACATTTCGCGTTCGCAATGCAAACAATATTTTTTCTACAACCGTCAAACCATTTCATGCGGCCACTATGCGTTGGAATAGTTCCGCAATTGCACCACCGGAATCTCACAGTAGAGTGCGTTTGCCGGTTCTAAGACCTCCCCTCATCACTTTGTGGAGGGGGAGTCGAGCCAAGGTCAAGTTCACTACCTCCCCTCACCACTCGGATTTTAAGGCCAAGCTTACTCCTCCCACCACTCGGACTTCAAGATCAAGCTGAAATTCGGGGCAAAGCAAATATTAAAGTAGTGCTGCTTAGAACAGGTCGTGCATGCGTTAAACAGTTAAAAAAATTAGGCATGAAGTAAGCGCTCCAGGACGGTGGACATGACATAAAAAATATTTTAAGTATAAACTGAAAAAATAAGTAGTCTTAACCCTTAGGTATTTTCTTAGGTAGGTTTCCCCCGCGAGCGAAGCCGCGGGAAAAAGCTAGTGAAATTATAAGAATTGAATAACATTTTGTATTATCATTTTCATTGTCCAGCCTCTTACTATTTTGTCGTTGCTTAAAGTACCCGCAATTTCTATATCAGTAAATGACTCTAATTATTGCTAAAACTAGGCATTAACATATTTGACCTGTATTAATTAATGTTTTCTTTTTCAGGTAAGTTTCTAACACTGCCATCAGATGCGGTACACGACGGTAAGAATGATAGGTAACTAAGCTTACTCACAATTCTTTGGCAGCGTTCAAACATGAAGACCCAGTAATTCAGCATAATTTAAATACAATTTTAATTGGTCCCTAGATGCTTAGCTCGCTTTTGGAGCGTTTAAAACTGCTTTCATTTACGTCCTGATAAATATAATAGTTATCAAGGGAAATACAACGATCAATAGTACGGTCGCATTTCTGTCGTGTGGAAATGCCACTGTCGATGTCGTTAGAATTTATGTTACTACAATCACAAGCACCTCGTATTTTTTGCTGCAGACTAAAACATGGGGCCACAAAAAAACATTAACCAAAGAGAGCGCAACAGTGTTTAATTTCTTTCACTGCCGAGTTTAATTTTCTACTACACAGTTCCATTACTTTTACCATTCTTCCTCGTCTCCCGAATCAGAACGCATTACTTAAACGACAGGGGTTTTCAATAAAAGTTTGCTTTCCAGTAGGGTTGCTTTATATCAGTTTCCTATCCAAATTTATTCCATTATGTATTTTTGTATCGTGGCCGTGTAAATTTTCAGGGTCGCTCTGTAACGAACCGCAAGATTCCCCTGTGATTTACTTGTTCCTATTTAGAATAGCGAATTAATGAAATTGAATCCCGACGCCCCTTTTAAATAATCAGCACGAAGCAATTTCAGGAGACCAAGCAAGCAATAATTCTGCCCGCTTGAGATAGCGTCGCGAGAACTAATAATGGCTGATATTAAAAGCTTAATTAAAACTTAGAGTGAAGATCACTGAAGAATATTAAAATATGGGTAAAGAGGTAAGGTAAAGAGGAAGTTTAAATGAGCCACAAACAGCCACCATCAGCAGATAACAATGCAAATCTTAATTTGCAAAACTCACGTAATAGTCTAGAATTAATAATATCTTAATAACGAGAGATCAATAAAAAACCAATTAGGGCAGGCTGTGATATGTGTTATACGTTTGGCAGTACTGAAGTGTATTGTCAGTCTATGTCAAATTCGAGATTCGCAGGTTAAGTTTTGAGGCAGCCTGTGTCAAAGAACAAACAAAAGCTAATCTCGAATTTGACATAGACTGACAATACACTTCAGCACTACCAAACGTATAACACATATCACAGCCTGCCCTAATTGGTTTTTTTATTGATCTGTCTGTATAATTACTAACAGATAAAAAAACCAATTAAGGCAGGCTGTGAAATGTGTTATACGTTTGGCAGTACTGAAGTGTATTGTCAGTCTATGTCAAATTCGAGATTTGCAGGTTAAGTTTTGCGACAGCCTGTGTCAAAGAACAAACAAAACCTAACTTCCTAATCTCGAATTGAACATAGACTGACAATACACTTCAGTACTGCCAAACGTATAACACATTTCACAGCCTGCCCTAATTGGTTTTTTTATTGATCTGTCTGTACAACTAAACTTATATGTATGGAATTGCATTTTTGTGATAAAACTTTAATAAATGCTTCTTAAATGAAAAATGTTTATAAAACAAACAAATTAGCTCTGATCTTGTTCAGTTTTTACTATTTTCTTATGAAAAGCTCACAAGCTGTGCTTCTATTTAACTTACTATGGACAAGTACCTGGCCTTCTGTTTCTGTCTAAATGGATTGAAATTTATACCTTAGCTTTGTTCTGTACTTCTGTACTACCGTTGTTTAGTTTCATGCTGATTAACAACTTACACTTCGATCAAGATTTACTTAAATTTAATATTGCTATGATTTGCACTTGGCTGCGGGTGGTTCAAAACAAACATATAGCTATATAAATATGTACCAACCTACAGTACACCGTATACTCATTAATTAATTTACACAATAATTATTCTAAGCACGGAAGCCCTGGTCACAATAGAATATTAGTCGATCGAAAATAGCAAGGGTTATGAGGAAATATGTTAAGAAATGATCCGACGTTCAACTACAAACAGAAATCACCGTTAAGGTTAAAAAAATAATTAACTCTAAATGAAACACTAGTTTGTCTATCCTGCTGAGGTCAAAGTACATATGCGTGAAAAGACTGGCATGATATAAAATGTGTAAAAGCACAAGATTGAAATCAAGCATATGTAAAACTTGAACTCATTATTACACCCACGACCTGCTGAATTGTTTGACAAACGTCACTGTGACATTTGTCACACAATTCAGCAGGCCGTGATTACACCATGCTTCCTTCAATAATTAGAAACAATAACACATCTACGTCTTGCATAAATGGTTATTGGTTCTATTAGTCCAAGAGCCAGCAACGGATTTCTTACAGTATTTTTAACAAGCGTGTAACTGTTATGGAAGGCCTCTTTGCATATACTGAGAAGGAAACTTGAAGTCTGGCAAGCCTGTGGAAGTGGTTTTAGCCCCCTTGCGTCCTTGAAGGGTGCAAAAAATAATGTGTCAAGACTGACACAAAACCTATGAATAATATGGTGGTAGCACTGTAAGTCTATGTCAAATTCGAGGTTATCAGGTTAGGTTTTGCGTCAGTCGGTGTCAAAACTGATGGAAAACCTAACCTGCTAAACTCGAATTTGACATAGACTTACAGTGCCACCAACATATTCATAGGTTCGAATTTCCACAGCCCGCTGAGGATCAGATTTTTTTATTTCTCCATATTTTACTGTAAATGGTTAAGTTTATTATGCAACTTTTTGCGAATCTGGTGTAAAGTTACCACCCGCGACAGCGTCTGTCAATTTGTTTACTTACATAAGATATGATTACCTTTAACATAGCAAAGCGCCAGACTTGTTATTATACTTTTTTCTTATTATTTTTTCCACCTTTTAAAGGCGCAAAATGCTGAACTTCAGACGGCTGCTATAAGTAACGGAAAACAACGTTAGCAACAAAATATGTTTTCCGTGAACTTCATTTCGAGCATACAGCATACAGGTATACAGGGTGCTCAACATTTGCAAATTTAATAATTTCGGATTTTTATAAAACCAAAGGCCCTGTATATCTTTGTATTTTTAAAAATATCTTTTAATGAGCTTTCTTTTGATATGTGCTTCTTTAAATGTTTTGTTTGAGCTAGAAATATTTAATTTTCTCTCTGGGATTTTCCTGCATATCAACATAAGTTTGGTAGAAACAAGTGCTACCAAGAGTCTTTGATCGCTTTCGCAGTCTGTACCAAGGAATTTTTGTTCTAATCTGTGTTTGTATTTAGTATTATACTATATATTATATTATACTAGCAGTCCAGTGAGACAAATGTCTCATTTAATAAAACAAAAAAGACCGTTTTGCAAATAGAACGCGTATTCACCACACGTACGTATATGACGTCATTGTTGGTAGCAAACTACCAGTCGCATTCGCCTTGATAAAATTTGCCTAGAATCTAACCTAAAGTTAGGATTAGGATAATTAAGAAAATAATTAGTGTTAGAGACTGAAATTCGGTTCCTGACCTGACATGACCATTACAAACATATAACTTTAATAACTTTTTTCTCTATCTCTTACGGTTTGGCTGCTGAAACAGCGTCCCGGACGGACAAGTCTATTATATATATGGATTTTTAAGCGGTTAGCTGAGTCGAATTGAAAAGAATTACTAAAATAATATATGTTTTGCTTGTGAACTTTAATGTAGTACTAATTGTTGCGTTGATAACATAAATATATTGTGTCAGAAATGTTCGAATATTAATATTTGTAACTTTTTAGTTTGGTGAAATTTTCAAAACCCACTGAAAGCATCAATTGAATAAATGTATACCTATGTAACTGAATACTAATATACACTCTGTATATCAATGATTAAATATCATCACTATTGCTACATACAACTGTATATCCTGAATAATAATATACAATGTCATATCAGAGTTCTTGCATATTAATAAACAAACAATTGAACGTGCAAATTTGGAAAAACATAAACACTATGTAAAACGTGTCAAATGTAAGAAAGTATGCATGTAAATAATGTACATCATGTATATGCCTATTGCAGGCATGGGGTACAAACAAAAATACAAGCTACGTAAAATTTTAAATGCAAGGTGGGCCACGAGACCTTTACTGCTTAGGACCATAACGCATCGTATACAACTCGTTGCAACACAGATGCTCAATATTTATCTAAAATATATTATAGTCAGAATTTCTGGACCTTTATGATATTAAAGCAGGGTCCCGGGTGGTGTAGCTTAAAAAGTAGAGTTAAGCAACGCTCTTTCTGGTCAGAACTTGGATGGGAGTTCCACGGCTGCATCTTCCGGCCCCTCGTATTACGGCTGCCACGCAAATAGTTGGTCCCGGATGTCATAATAACATCATAACAGTCGTTAGTGGGGTTGGAAGTCCCCATAAAATGTACAGCGATGCATATAATTGGCCTAACGGCTGTTGGCTGAGTACCAAAATAAATAAAGCAACTGGCAGTTAATTCTGGTAGCTGTAAATTTATAGACCAGTAATATCACTTAAGACATACAATTTATATTATGTTGACAATCAGAAAAGAATCTACATTATTTTAACGTATAATTAATGCCATACTGATGCATATGCACTATCGCAAAACACGTTCTTTTTTATGAAATGAGTACGGAAATTTTAGTACCTACAACAACAAAACGTCTTTTGGCTAATAGGTAGTAAGTTTGATATTTAAGTATAAAAGGAGTTGCATTAATAAATTAGGAACTTTACCATAGCCATACTAGATAACAATAATTTTTTATCATGTTTTATATTGTAATATTAGTGTGGAAAGAATGCCATTGGCAAATGCATGTAAAGGATGTAACACGAATGCTAACGAGAATTCGATTTACGCAAGTTTTCTAATGCCTTTTTCACACGTGTGTTACATAGTATTTTTCCTACAACGGCTCCACGTTCTACAAAAAAAAAACTTTTTAATACATTTGTCGAAAAAATACACATTTTTCCTTTTAGCCAATCAGTATGATCATCACTTGACATTAAAATACAGAAAATGGTTACCTTCCGCACTCAAATGTGTGCGGAAAGTTAATACCTTCTAAACCAAAGTAGAAAAAACATGAGCATCTATGTTGGCATGATATGTGTACGTAAGGTTGCAGTATCAAGAAGTGATATGTACAGTCGTGTTCAAATAAATCTGGAACAATGTTTTTTTTCATATGTAAGTTGAGTTAAGAATTGAAGAATATGTCCATGGATTTGCTGCTATCAGAAAGAGTTACAGCTTTCATTTACCTGTCGAAGTTTAATGTAACTCTTTCTGATAGCAGGATATCCATGGAGATATTCTTCAATTCTTGACTCAACTTATATATGAAAAAACAGTTTCCCAGATATGCAGGGTGCCTAACTTAAATGTACGAAGCTTTAAGCAGGTGAGTAAGCAACACACATTACATTTCAATGGCGAATGGTGTATTTGTTGCATACTCACCTGCTTAAAGCTGCGTACATTTAAGTTGAACACCCTGTATACGTAATAAATAAATAAATATCCGTAATGTGTGAAACATGTCAAATACAAGCTGTAGAGGCAAAATTGAACCAATATAGGTTCAGCTGAATACTACCATCTGCATTGTATATATTTAATAAACTATTAACGTAAACCAGTAAGGTATAAGAGAATTGTAGGTATGCAGTTTTTTACATTCTTTTCTGGCATTGATTTCAATATTCCTTTTCTCCAAGTGTTTGTATCTTCTCTTTAATCTTTTAGAAGTTTTATATCTTTCTATGTCTTCTTTAATATTCCTCAGTTTATTTTTTCCATATTTTTCAATTTTTTCTGCCAATTTCCCGAGTACTCCTCCTTATAAAAGGTTTTGCGTCGTTCTTTGTGATTTTGCCTTCATCTGTTATTAGTTTTCCGGCTGCCTGCTTGGCGTGGTTGTCTGCTGTGTTATTTCCATGGATCCCTATGTCTGATGGAATCCATATATAAATTATCTCCTTTTCCAGTGTGAATAGCATTTTTTTGTCTTTGCTCGCCATGTAAATGTATGTATAGCTTTGTGACGAAAAAAAAACCATTCATAAGTTTTAATCGATGCTGTTCGCACAAATTGATAGGCGTTATCTATTACCGTTAAGATGATTCTCTCTAAATTGCCCAACGATATTATGTCTAGTCTTCTGCCGACTCTTGCATGTAAATCTCCGATCATAATAATTTCTCGGCTGCATCCTACTTGACTAATATAATACTTTGACACTTCTAGAAATCTAGCTTTTTCTTCTATATATTCATCTTCGTTTGGAGCATATATTCCAATTACATGTAATTTATGACCACGATAATTAATATTAAACATGATCAATCTTTCCTTGATAGCCAGCCAGTTAGTTACATGTGATTTAAACTTTTGGTGTGTAAGTAGAGATACACCTCTTTTGGCTTGTTCTTCTTTTCGCACTCAGATTTACTCGTGTATATATTTACCTTCGATTTTCCACCCTTCTGCTTTCGTTTTTCGTTTCTGTCATCTTTTCTATTCCTTTCGCTATTTCTTCCATTTTCTTCTTACTTGTTTTAATGTTCTATGTACCTATATTCGTTCTGAGCTTGTTTCGTCGTCCATTTACATACATGCTCGGAGGCAAATTTTTGGCTCTTTTAGTATTTAAGTTGTTTTACAAAAACTGTGGTATTGGGGTCCCAGCCTCCAACCTGGAGGGCCGGTTAATTTAATTCGGTGTTTTCTTCGACTAGACTGATTATCTTTCAGTACTAAAGGGGTCAGTCCTCCCTTTTTATTTCTTTCACCTTCGTGACTATTGAACTATACTTATTTTCTTCATCTGCTCCTGAAGTTGTTGGCCTGTTTTCATCATTTTTATTCTTACGTTTGAACCCTTACAGGGTGTTAACAGCCGGGTCAGCGGAACCTTGCCCTTTTTGGAGGTTTTTACTCCTACCCTCCTCACTTTTTTGTTTACGTTTGGGATCGGAAGACGGAGTAAGATAATGTGCAGAAAAATACATATATAAATTGTGAAAATAGTGACTCCTAGCCCTCTACTAATCTAATAGCGTCGGGATCTGGAAACGGCAAGGGTTGGTCAAGAAAGACCGAAGAAAAAGATCTGATCCAAGACTAATTCTTGAGGGAGAGTGTAGATCCAACTTGGGTACCTCGGAATTGCCGATTTCCGTACTCACAAGATGTAAGCCTCTGAGGGTAGTGAATTGTACATACACTCTGTATATTAAAAATAATATAAAAATCACACTAAATAAATGTAAACAGAAGTAATTTGAATTTTCACTCATGTTTCTGCAGGTTGTCTATGGATCATTGATTTGTTGTAAAATGCTCCTACCCCATTTTGAAATGTAACTTTTTCAATAAAGTGGCATTTCTTCAACAGTTGTTTGGTTCGAAACACAAAATACTCATAAATGTCACAATCAGTTTATTCCAGCCAATAACATTGTATACATATATCGAGAGATCCAAAAAAAACTATTCCTCAGCGGGCTGTGGAAATTCAACGTATGAATAATATGTTGGTGACACTGTACGTCAATGTCAAATTCGAGGTTATCAGGTTAGGTTTTCCGTCAGTTATGACACAGAATTACGCAAATCCTAACCTATTAACCTCGAATTTGACATTGACTTACAGTGTCACCAACATATTATTCATACGTTGAATTTCCACAGCCCGCTGAGGAACAGTTTTTTTTGGATCTCTCGATATTAACAAAACATCCAAGAAGAACACTGCCGGTATAATTATTGAATTTAAATAACTTACAACTATCGTAGGAGAATGAGGATTGTTCGTTTTATTTCTTGCAAAGTAGATTGATAATAGTCGTGCCGATGCACAACTAGAAACATTTTTCTCTTTTCATGCATGTAATTGATGTTGCAGCCTTAGCTGTGTAAGCCTTTGGTGTCGATGACTATGCATTCCGCCCGGAAAGTGCAACGAATGCAATGGGTCGCACGTGATTTGTATTACGCTTACTCGCATCTAAACATACACCACATGCAACAATTCTAAATCTAACGTATAGCAAGCTACCTTAACTAATAAGTTCATGTCCACTGCTTCTCCGAAAAAGTTGTCGGTGGCCGGATTGCTAGGCGGCTTGCTTACGCGTTCAACCACCCAGGCAGCAAAGTACATAAAAAGTCAAAATGATCAATCTTCGATCCAGATCTAAATCATGAAAATAAGGAGCGTGTAGAAACACGACGTGAACTTTGTCACATGTGAAAAGCAAATGATATCAAATATAATACCAATTGTCAGGTGTGCAAAATTTGTTTGTTCATCACATATAATATTGTTTAGAAGCGTATTTCATGTAACTAACGCCAGAATACTTCCATCTACATGCTCAGCGTTATATCTCGATTCGCTATCAAACCAACGTATTTCAATTTAAATTTACTGTCGCATGTAAGAAGTAATCAAGCTGTTTTAAATTGCAGCATATAAAAAAGTACTACTCTTCTGCCAGTCCTTTAAACATATGAATTAATCCTTAAAATGCTCATAATCAAAGGAAAATATCTGAGGACTATTCAATTGTATTTTTATACAGACGCAATTGCGTGACTTCCACGATACGAACGCTTTTTCTCTGGAACTATTTTATTACAATTATGGTATGTCAATAGCGAGAAAATTTTTCAGAAACGCTTTGCATTCCTTTAGGAAGAATTCGAATATTTAGGAACATGTTCCATAAAACCGCTTGTCTTCAGTATTGTGATTTTAGAAACGCCATATAGCAGCATCGATTAAACGTTAGGTACGTATTTTACGTTTCTATAATCTGGAACTTCATATTATTTATTCGTAGTAGTTTGATTTTTAGAAATTTCCTTGTTTTATCACTATATTTAAATAAATTTCTATTAAATTACTTGCTAGACGTTATCGTTTAAATTTGTCCTCATTTTTCATTTTATTTATCCACATTGTTGAATCATCAAAATGTTTTATTTGTAGCTTTCTATATAATAAAACACTTTTTTAATTAGTTTATATTTCAGAAGTTAATTAAAACTCAGATGCCTACTTATGTGTTTCATATTGATTTTCGAAATCTTAAAAATCGCCTAGTATCTTTAAGATCTCTGATATAGAACTTATTTCTAGTAGGCTGTCCCTCTTTGATTCAATATAGTGGTGTATATAGGTAACAATTCAAGGAGAATTGCAGCTTGTTATAAATAGCAAAAAAAATAAAAGAGGAAATGTAATAAAAATATAACAGCCAAAACATAATTCATTAGGTTACTGTGTTATCGTCTGAAAATATCTCTTCTATTGGCATCGACGGATTAGCGGTTAGCATGTTAGCCTTATAACTTAACCTATAACTAAACGCATGGTTCACTTCTGGTCAAGGTCTGAAATTTTGGACGAGAAAAACGTGGTAAGAAGTAGGTCTGCTAATATTTTAGGAAAAGTTATCCATTTATCATCATTCTTCTGCATATTTTCTGCTCTAAATCATTCTGGTTTTATATTTATTTGTACTTACTTAATAGAACAGCTCATATAAGTGCTAAACTAATGATTGCCCTATAGAAATCGATAATGTAACAAGGCGAACAGTACTGTTTGTAGTAAGCGTAAAACGTTGATCAACTAAAATCTATTAGCAATTTCAAACATTATTATCAATCCATTAGACATTACTTTAGAGCACGTAAAAACAATAGCGTGACGGTTTACAAAATCGCTTGATGTCCACATGAAAGTTTGTTAAATTTACTTTTAGTGATAAAACGAACTTCTTCATATAAGGCTGCCAGGAATGGATGTAACACACGACAGCAGAGCCTGTACAATTATTCTGGGTGTTTGTTGAGAAGTTAACTATTTTAAATGAGATAAGAACATGCCTACATCGTACATTTATTTCAGACCCCAAAGTTGTATAAACAAAAGCACTCTCTGAGTAAACTTATCCTTCACTGGTGTAAAACATTTGCTTTGTAATGTAACTACGTGAAATACACAGTGCTAGAGGACTATGACTACAATACGAAATTGAAATTTCTATTCGACTTTCTCCGAAAAAATTAAGAATATATTTTACTTTATTTAACATGGAAAAAATTAATATAGGATAAGGAATATAAGTAATTTGCAAAATTACCAAGGTCATAAAGAACAAAGTAAAATTGTGAAAAATCCATAGAAAAAGCAAAAAGAGAGAATTGCGAATAATTTGACCGAAACATGGAAGAAGACTACTGGGGCAACCAGAAATTATTTTATAAAGCCTTAAAAAATATGAGAAAGGGTCATATCAGATTACGAGGTTTATAAGGAATAGCAATGGTGACTTGGTGGTAAATGAGAATGAGGTGATGTCAGCGTGGTTTGAACATTTTTAAACTCTTCTAGGGGGTACAGATAAAGAGAAAGTAGAAAGACGCCGCGAAAATTATGATTCAGCGCAGCTTACCAACTAGAATATGAAGAAGTAGAACAGGCAATCGCAAAGTGTAGAATCGGCAAGGCCGCGGTGATGACGGAATTGGGATGGAAATGCTCAAAGCCATGGAAGAATACGGTACAAGGCTACTGCACAAGGTAATAAATGCAGCTTGAAAACACAAAGTCATACCAAAGGACTGGGAGGTGGCGACCATTGTCCCTATTTTCAAGAAAGGTGACGCAGCGTGTTGTAACAATTACAGCGGCATCTCACTCCTAAGCTTGGCAAACAAGATATTGAAAGAATATTAGAGAAGAGATTACGGAGGAAACTGGGAAACACAATTAACGATAGCCAACATGGTTTTAGAACAGGTCGAGGTACACATCAGGTGTAAAATATAATACGAGGGGCGAAAGTGGGAGTGTGGAAACTATAAACTGTTTTGATTAGGGAACTGATTTACGCAGATGATTTAGTTGCGGAAAGCAAAGCACATCTTCAGAAAGTTATAACTTGTTTGATTCAATGTCATGGCCTCTAAAAGCATGGAACTAGTAATATCCAAGAAAGAGAGAGTAGAGGATATTAAGTTAGGTGGTACTCGAGTGCATCAAACAAGCAGTTTTAATATTTAGGTTCATTATTCAGGCGATCTGGAGATTGAGCTTAATAACAGAATCAGTGGAAAGATCTTTCTTGGGGAAAAAGGAAATCTCCAAAGTCACAAAAGTGAGGGGCTTTAAAGGTATTATGGTACCGATATTGATCTACGCTAGTGAGTCATGGATGCTACCAAAATTCAAAATTCAGGCTATCCAAATGAAAATGTTAAGCAGGATTCTAAGAGTGGTGCGTAGGGATACGATAAAGAATGAGCAAATTAGAAAAAGTGTTAAGTGCTGAAAACGATAGCAAATAATTAGTTAAGCTGGTTTGGGCACTTAGTGCGGATGATGGACGAGAGGATAGTTAAAAAAGTGTGGGGGATGGAAATGCATGAAAAATGAAGCAAAGATAGGCCTAAGAAGAAATGGAACAATGCGGTAGCAACTATTCTTACTGGAAAAGGCTTTAATTGGAGGACTGCGAAATAAGCAGCCAACGACCATAAGACATGGAGGTAACTTCACAAAGGGGTGTTTGCCGAACTCCAAGACCTCGACACTCAGTAATAGGTGAAAGATGTGAAGATTAAGTAAGTAAGTAAGTCATTTACACTGTATTTAAAAATACAGTGTTAGAGCAAGCATTAATATATGACCCCAAAGATTTGAATATTATACCAAATAATTTTCAATTTTGTTTTTTAATTATTTGTATAGTGTAATTACATATGAACATTTCAATTGTTTCCCTTTTATTGGTTCTGCATTTTAAAGGTTGCTCCATATCGTTAAAAATTTACCTCTTCCCGGCTAGTTGCGATAGGTACCAGAATCATAAATGTAAAAAGTTATGTGTATTATAACACCAGAGAATATGGACCATCATTCGATATTTGTTACAAAGTGAGGTTTTGATCTTCTTCTACCTTTTTGCAGATTTTGGAAACATTTACGTCGCGTTTATTACGGGAAGTCTTGATCACGGTTACCATCACGTTGTGATATTGGCGACTGTCAGCCACTGTCTATTAAATGTCAGTGACAACGATTAAGTACAGTGCCTTCAGAAATTAACTAACGTTTTTGAATGGTCATGGTTATACAACGTATGAATATGTTGGTGGCACTGTAAGTCTATGTCAAATTTGAGGTTAGCAAGTTAGGTTTGCGTCAGTCTGTGTCAAAACTGAGGCAAAACTTCCTTTCAACTACCTTTCAACGATATCTTCCTGACCTTCGCCAACCACAACACTTGCCAAGATCTGAACATTCATTGTGCAGACAATACCAAGATTAATGTGAACGATAAGGTGACCTTCGTCCTATAAATAAACTAATGGAAAAAAATTTGCAGACAGAATTGCAAGCACGGGAAAGTTTTTGGATTGGTGTTCTGAACACTTCTCTTCTTCTTCTTCTTCATGTTCTACGATCTTCTGTGTACTCTGCGGGTTTATTAACTTCTTCTTCTTCTTCCTCTTTTGCCTAGGATTTCTCCTGTTTGGGTTGGCCTTTTTATTCTACTGATGATGATATCCAGCTCTCTGCCCACCGTTTGGGAGGTCGTCCAGACAGTCTGCTTCCAGGGGGGTTTACAGTTCTTGCAGATTTTTGCAAGCCGGTTATCTTGCATCCTTTCTACATGGTTGTTCCATTCTTTCTTCCTGGTTTTTATCCATTTCACTACATCTTGCATACCGCAGTTTTGTCTTATCTCTTCACTTTTATTTCTATCCCTCAGCGTAACTCCTACCGCTCTTCTTAGGATTTTCATTTCCGCACTTCTTTGTTGTTGCTTTGTCTTTTTGGTTTCCGCTCGAGTCTCAGTCGCATATGTAAGTATGGGTTTATTAACTTAACTTCATTAATGTTTCGTTTACCATTGTAGTTATGTGTTCAGTCCAACCTTTCTTTTTTTGGACCATTTTACGATATCTTGTATTTTGCGCATTTCTTATAGAAATTACTCCTTGAATTGATTGTAGTGTTTTCATTTCAACTATCGTCACATTTTGTTCTACTTTCTTTTTTAAACATGACTCAGAGCACACCATGACCATACATTTTTGTAAGAGTGTAGATAGAAATGCAGTTAAAAACCAAGGTTTGATGTTGGTTACATAACATGAAGTTAGCTAGGTAGCTTAGAACTTGAATATTTGCAAATTTTCAAAAATTTGGCATTAAACGTTCGAAAGCAACAATGAATCGCTTGCGTAGTTTATTTTGTTAGATTTTTTAACGTTTTGCCGGTAAGGAGATGTTTTATTTATGGAAAGAATGTTTTGAAAAAAGGTGTTTACGATTCAAAACACTGTTACGTTTTTACGTTTTGGGCTATTCAAAAATTATACGCCGCTTCTTGGACATGGCGTTTATTTACAACGATTTATCTTAATTATTTACAAAGCAACTATTAAGGCGGAACACAAATTATTTACAAACTAATGAGGAACTATTTCTAACAACAGATATACTTTATTTATTTTTTTACGACTTAACATTAATGATTTATATGGTTATATTTATTTGTTATTCACTCGTTATTTATATCACAGAGTTATGTACACACGGGTTCATTTATATTGCAGTTTACACGCTTAGAGTTTGGATGAGAACTGTCAATTTTTCCCACTGCACCGGTTTTTATACACGCCGGGTGAGTCATCCTAGAAACGTCCAGACCTTGCTCGATTAATCCAGCGACGCTGACGTGTGCGCGGGCAAGGTCGTTCTGGAATGTTCTTATGCGATCCGGCCCGAAAGTCGCTACACTTTCTGGAATGATCTGGAACGCTGACTCACTCGTCGCACGAGACCCTGAGTCATATATAGACCCCAAGGTCGTTACAATACCCTAAATGCTTTTTATTGGGAGTATTTGAAATAACACCTGATCGATAAGCAAAGCATCCCAAATATAATTAGGATTTTATATAGAAGGATATTTATTAGTATAAAAGAATTACAGTATCAAAGTAAAACATGTAATTTGACATAAAATTTCTTAAAACCGTACAAACTATTCAGAAAATCTTAATCCCTGCAATGTGAGTAGTGTAATTTTTAGCTATCCTAACGAAATAATTGCGTTTATGGGCACCTAAAGGAAATTTTCATTTTAAATTGAGTCCCTGCATTATTTGTTTTGCATAACTCTAAAAAATTGTGCTGTCGGAAGCCCAAGAAAGTATTCGCTATAGATGAAGGGTATTTTAGACGATATTTTCAAAACTGTTATTTTTCCTTATATACAGTAGTTAAGTTTAATATCATAAATACTGGCTATATTTCAGTTTATCCATTTTTCCGGACCATTAATTGACTGGTTATTGCACAGGCTTGTATTGCACAAAAAACGGTGATCTAAGTAAACAATATTTGGAGTACTATATAAAGACAAGTAATACTGCTCGAATTTAAAGAATTTATGTTTATGTTAGTTAATACAAGTTACTTATTAGTGTTCAGAAAACATTTCTGACAAATTATTTTTAAACTTCAAATATTGATACAAAATTACAATTACAATTGTGCCCATGCACAAACCGGCAATTAATGAAGTAGACTATTCCATTTCAAAACATAAAAATCGAGAAAAAATTTAACAAAAAAAATGCAATTTATTGGAACTTTATTTCATGCTACAATTTTATCATGGACGTAGAAAGAGGGGTACCCAAGTGGGCCCAGCGCACCCTGACTGACATCTATAAAACCAGGAGCTGGCCCACCTTAGAATGTAGCCCAAAATAAATGAATAAGTGGATTAGTAGTATAGTTCAGATAATAAGTGCCGGGAGTTCACTGCATTTCAGACTTTGATTTGTCCGTTTTCCTAAATTAGGAGAGGGAGGGAGGCAAACAGCGTGACGTATCTCTCGCATAAATTTTTAAAGTAATGTTCTCTTTAAATTATTCCTTTAAAAGTAACCCATATCGACACATTTATTAAGGTGTAGAAAATCGAATATCAAGTTTGCCGTCACCCCATAAAGATAAGAAATTTTTGAGAACGTTCATGCCCAGAAACTGAAACTGTATAATTTTCTCTTGTATAGTTTTAAAGAATTTAAATTTATAACGATTTTATTAAATTTTAAATTAAATGTAAATGTAAAGTGCGAAATCGAATGTAACGCGATGCATTATGGGGAATGGGGCGTCAGCTAATAGCTGTCATTCAAGGCTTTCTGTATCTCTGGCGTTTCATTTTATATTTTAAAAGCAGCACTTTTAGTGCTCATTTGATCTCATCGTTTTTGTCACTTGGTAAGTTATGAATTACACCAATTATTGAGTTAGGAGGCTCTGGATGATAGCTGACCGCTGACCCCTCATTTCCCATATTCAATATTCTGTACCTTAATTCATTTGCTGGTAACGACTTCTAAATTCGCACGAAAGTGACGTCATGACTATTCTACTCCATTTCAAAATGTCGGATTCGTAAAGAAGCCGGAAAATTTTTCTTCATACGTCCATGAAGTTTATTAAATTGCTTCCAGTAATACCTCGGCCAATCAAACATAACGCAATACCTTGCGGAACGAAATTATATCCTCAGTAAATTAGAACAGAGTGGACTGTCGAGCATTTTAGCAATTTGTGCCGCCAACAGCTTTGATCTGCAGGAAAACCGCATTCAAAAACATGAAAGTAAATTATAGAGCTATTTTTATTTGAAGCCAAATGAACTTAGCAGGAATTTGTGAGTTTCACTAATTTCATACTTATACATTTAGAGTTATTTCACCACTAGTCAGCGAATATTTATGTATAATATGCATTACCCGCTTGATGAATTATAGCATAATTCTAATGACGAACACGATGGACAGCTTTCAATACTATACCCTCGGAGAACGAAGATTGATCATCTATAATACCAGAACAAACGATGCTGCGTTGGGATAGGTTCGTGTTTATTGGACTGTTAAAATGATACAAAAACGTCATTATTATAAAATCCTTTGTAGTTATAGCTTCCTCAAGGATTATTCGATGTATATTTTTTGCTGTTATTCGCATATTTACATGAATTCACTGAAAATAGTATTCTATTTGGCTGGAAGTTGTTAAAGTTCTTTCCAAGATGTTATCTTGAACATGATAAGTTGTCCCAGTATTATATCCAAATGAACGATTTTATTTGATGAACTTCATGCTAACTTTTATCCACTTGCAGCTCCTGTAAGCTATAAGATCGATGAATGCTGATCTTTCTCAATATGTGCTCTTCTGAGCTAAAGTCTGACAAACAATTTGTCCTTCCATTCCATTTATCAGATCCACTCTTTAAGTTCTACCCTACCCCTGTTTTTATTTTTATTGTGGTCGCATCCCATTGTGTTGCTCCTTATCAACACCTTAAAACATTTAGCTTGCAAGATTTACTGTAAGTGCATTCATCTTAAACTATGTTCACCTAATTAAAATATAATTAGTTATAATAATGGATGGGCAGTGTTCGAAAATCATCTTTCCAAAATTATTATTTTTGTGGCGGTCAATGTAATAATAGTAGTTTGTATACCAAGGCACTGAAGTTTCACTTTTTATTACTAATGTGGAGTTAGTTGCCGAGGCCCGTAAAGCCAAGGCAAATTAACCAGTTGATGGATAAAAAGGAACTTCAGTGCCGAGGGGTACATTATGTTTTTTTTAAATCGAGAAATTGCAACATTTTAACCAACTTTTGTAGGTTATGTTGACATTGGTTAACGTTTACCTGTCGCCTCGAAACCCACAAAAGTTCGTAAAACAATGGATTTCGGCGTTCTTCACTGCCGATTTCAGAAAATAGTTGTTTGTATACCAAGGCACTGAGGTTTAGCTTTTTATCACGAATGTGCATTTAGTTGCCAAGGCCTGTAAGGCCAAGGTAAGTAAACCACATGAGGGATAAAAAGAAAATTCAGTGCCGAGGGGTACATTATATATATATTTTTTTGAAATCCAGAAATCGTGAAATTGTCTGTCGGCGGTATAATTGAAAAACTATTTGTTGGAAGCAGACCATATTTGCATACAGATTACATATCTACCTGGCATGGAGCCGAGAAAATTTTAGTCAAATATATATACAGGATGAAAACCTTAAAAAATAAAATTCTGTTTGTTTTTGCATTAACTGAGAAATACATAAAAGTAATAATTTGTATATAACGCAGGCTTGATTCTTGATAAAAATGGGGTCGAACAAATACCGGATAAATGTTGTACGATACAAAAAGGACCAACGAATAAGTGCGTTACACGTTTTTTAAAAATTTTTTGAACTAAGAATACTTTTATTATTTAAAAATTATTAAATTACGAAATTTTATCATTGAATCTTGAAAAAATACAAATAAATAACAATAAATATAATATAATAAGATATTGAGATACGGTTTTCACTAGCCTATTTAGGTATCATTTCACTACATTTTTATGAAAAAAGTAATATTATTGCATTTAATTTTTTAGAGAATTTTGCAATTTTCTGTTATTATATCACAAAACGCGCTCTAGCGGGATCACTAAGAATTAGACATATCACAGGTAAGATGGGTTTGATGGAACAATACATAGTTTTTCCAACGAGACCAAGTTTGTTAAAATCCGTTCCGTTTAGAAGTTACAGCTGTTCATTTAAAAAAAACATTGAATTACTCTCCACCACTTTATTTTAATAGATACGTCAAACAGTGTCAAACAAAAATTACTCGAGTAAAGGTTAGCTTTAAAAAGTATATATTTTTTGGTAACATTTACTAGGTGGATTTCAGTGAAAAATCACTTTAAAAGTTTAAGATGGCGGTTACGCCTCCTGGCGACCATCTTGGAAATCTGAAAATATTTTCCACGGTCTTCTTTTAGCCACTTTAGTAATAAATTTTTTTACCGCAAGTCACTACGACTAATAGTTTCCGAGATACAGCACTTTGCATTCTTATCTGGCCACCCTGTACAACACTTTAATGAACACGACTTTACTTCAACATTCTTATCAACATTAATTCTGATTTGTCTTTGTCTACATCTGCAAATGTATGGCTTTTTAATGTTATTACAAACTGGGGTATGTCATTTCAAGTACAGTTGCCCATCAATTCAGTCCTGTAATAGTAGTCTCGGTTATATTATAAAAACCCTACAGTACATGCTCTGTTTAAAATTGCAATCCTTTTTACTTCTACTTTGATTTTTCTTGGATTACTATGTTGTAATCACTATTACTATAGTTTCCCAGAAATGCTTAAAAATACCAAACTTCTTCTTATTGTTATTATTCTATAATTTACACGTGTTTGATTTAGTTATTAAAATAGTTTTGAGCAAAATGTAACAAAATAAAAAGTTTCCAATACCAACGTTGTAACTCAATGTGCACAGACACGTTGAACTAACGTTGAAACATAACCCTTGAGTATTATTAACGTTGAAGTGTCGCAAAAATGAACCAGCTTTTCAACGATGTGGTTGATTCTACGTCAGCCTACGACAGCCCTTTAGCAGTAAACTCATGACCAAGC
Source organism: Agriotes lineatus (assembly GCA_940337035.1). NCBI lineage: Eukaryota > Metazoa > Arthropoda > Insecta > Coleoptera > Elateridae > Agriotes > Agriotes lineatus. The sequence continues at coordinate 75,943 of CALNHX010001022.1, forward strand.
AAAACCGATATCTGTAGACGTTATAATTACGATCGAAAGCAAGTTTTCAACATGATTTCTTAATAATTAACGTAATTAATGTACGTCATGTTATTGCACATTTTTCATCCATATGTTAACGTTGAACCGTCGTTGCCTCATCAACAGAAAATGTGCGTGTTTATACGTTACAAGTTTTGTGAATGTAATTTTTTAGTTAAATGCGAACTTTATGAGCACGTTACGTTTTAATCACAAATTCAACTTGTTTTTTGTGCTGAAACGACGTTTTATTTGATACAAAATTGACATTCTATTCACGTCAAGCATTAACGACAAAAGAACGTTACTTTTACTTATATTGTGAATCATATTTATTGTGTCCAGCCCAATTCAATAAAACGGAAACTTCATTTGATAAACGTAATTTCAAAATACTTCTGGTAATTGCTTCAGCACTATGTAGTTCCACCCAAATTCGGGAGACGTATCTTAAATGTAAAATAAATAGCTTAGTGGAACATGATACGTACTATCTACCATATATTTTTTTAATGCAACATCTTCTGCTAGCTTTATGTCAAACTGGATTAATAAACACATAATGTACCGACTCACAGATTTTCCTATTTTATCAGTGACACACGTGGCGACTTAAAAGGTGAAGCCGGATCTTCAAAGGGAAACAACGGCTTGTCAGCATTTCACTATGGTGTGGCAGCCTAACACGTGTCAATTAGTTGGCACTATCATGTAAGCAATTATCTTACGCGTGATATGTGGGCTGAGCACACGTGTTCGCTGTTTACTGCCACTGAAGAAGTATCTTTGTGAACGTCATGTCAACGTTTGGCATTAACTGCTGGTCTAAAATGCACTTAAATTCCACGACATAAAAACGCAATGCGGAAACGTAATTATCACATTGTTGTATCAAAGTCCTAGTAGCGACAATAAGGTTCGATTACTAATCTAAAAGGCGTTTTATCTTAACTTCATTTTAACGTAATGTGGAAAGTGTTACACTTTTGTGTTCCTATAGACGTCATGTTTACCTTGTCCGTAATTGCTGACCCAAAAAGGACTTAAAATCAACGATATCAAAACGTAACGCAAAAACGTTATTATCACATTGTTGTAACAACGTTGTATCGTCGTTAAGAGTCTACTACTAATCTAAAAGGCATTCTGTATTACAGTTATTTTAACGTAATATGGAAAATGTAAAATTTCGTGGTTTTTATAAACGCCATATCTACGTTTTACAGTGACTACTGGCTTCAGAACCTATTAAAATAGACATCAGCGCTATATAAACACGCTCAATAAACGTCATAGCCAGCATGTTTAATAAACGAAATAATTACGTTAACAGTAAAAAATTACTAAAAAATCAACGTCTAATTTTGGTTGCGAAGATGACGTTAACTGTTCAGTAAAACTAAACGTTTAATTTTGCAAGAAAAACGTATTTTCAATTATAATTAAGCGTACGTGTGCCTGCTGGGAAGTTGCTACTATTAGCAATTAGCTCAAACAGAATGTCGGAGAGGGTTCGTGGGAATAAAGAATTCCTACTAAATATACCTAATTATCATAAGCAGCAGCAAACCAATAGTTAGGGCGTTAAGTTCAGCGATTTATAGTGATGAGAAAGAGAAGAAAAATACTTAGTTTTTTATGCAGTTCCGGGCATACCATTCAATAGCAACTTTCTCATGTTCCACATGAGAAATAATTGTATTTGCAACGCAACGTTTGAACACAACATTATCAGCCTGTAATGATAAAGGACGTTATATATTTTTAATTTAAACGTGTACTTCAGATACTACACTAATCAAAGACATGGACGATAAGCAGGGACAGGTGCGCACAGGTGCGGATTGTAGGAAAGTCAACTTCAATTACAAGCAAAACCCAATTCTACTCGGGTTTATTCATGCATTGTGTATTAACCCATAGACAATTACTTGTGTGAAGACATTTTATTAGATTAGAAGTCGTATGTTTAAATTGCATTAAATTTACAAATGATACATGGCTAAATTATATGAAGCAACACGGAAATCTAAAGATATTGGTATAATGGCGTTAGCTACATCGTTAGAAACTTTTTGTTATTAATCAATTTGTACTTGAATAGGCAATAATAAATCACTAAATTTTCTGTAAATTTTATTCTTTGAGGCCCTTACTGCTTTGTTATAACCACCAACTCATTATGACCTTGCGGTGGGCGCATTGGTATCATTAGTTGATTATTTAGATAGTCTATTACCATTACTGTGAGTTCTGGCTTTTAAGAAAATTAAATTTTCCCCTTAAGTTAAATATTAGTTTCAACAGGACCCTAGAGCTTCATCTATACTCAACATTTCCACACAAAATGTAAATACAAGCATTTTAATGTAATAATAAACAATAACACAAAAATTTACAGCTCTGAAGCTTTTGTTGCAAATTATTCTCTTACTTGGGCATATTTTACAGCTGAGTTAGTAATTAATTTTATACCAATCAAGCATTTAATAAAACCACAGCAGGTTTCTGCGCTCCGTAATTACTTCCAGCGCATTAAGCTCATTAATAATTTCACATTTTAAAACTAATCGATTAGACACGTCCTTAATAAAGTTCAAACTGTAATTGATTGATTAAATTTGACACGTGACTATTATTAATATATATAAGCCGAAAACGGCCGGCCACTGAATATAAGCATTGTTCAAAACAGTTTCGTTTTACACTTTAATGTTCATTTTAAAGATTTGTCACAATGAAAAAGTACTTTTGGCTTAAGGTAACATAGGTACTACACCTAGTATAAAACTAATCAAAAGTGTGTACCGGATAAAAACTACCCAATATTGTGCAAAGTACTTATATAATAAATGATAAATATTTTAGATTGTCCTAATAATACATCGTATTGAATAAAACAGATAACCTAATATTTATATTGATTTTTCCGGTAATTCTCGTTAGATGATATTACCGATACCCTACTAATGTTGACGTTTTGTTTTCAAACATTATTAGGTAGTTCTTCTATTATATATACAGGTAGCTAAAAAAAATGCTTATTAACTCCATGATACGTTGTTAAGAGATACTCCCTGAATATGAGAAAAGAAGGAGAAAATTCTTTGTGTTATATTTTTGAAGATTTTTTTAATTTTGAATTTAAAATTTCTTGAGTTTCTGTTCGTTAATTGATAAAAATTATTTAGAAGTATTTACATTCATACTATTATCTCTAAGTTGGTAATGCTTTTCTATCCTCATACTGAATATTAAATAAATTAATAATCAAACGTTGGGCTACCACATTTTTAGAAATATAACACAAATCATTTTTTTGTTATTTTTGTCATAATCAGATAGTCTCGCTAACAACGCACCATTGAGGTAATACACTATTAGTTTCAGCACCCTGTATATGTAAATCCAAAAGCGCACTCTACGTATAAGTGACGTTATCTTTGCTTCGAATCAATTTGACATTAAAAATAAGTTTCCCATCTCCCATGATTCCGTTTAGCGTAACCTGTAAGATCATAGGCGATAAACGTGTTATATATCGGCTAAATATAAAAAGTTTCCTGAATTTCTTTCCTCTGAAAGGTCTCAATTTGAATAATCCACGTCTGTCGAATATAAAGCAACGCCAGCTGGGGCATGATTTGTTCGGTTCAGTATTGAAGTAACTAGAATCTACTGGATGCTGTATGTGTGCATTTACGAATTCATTTTCTAAACGTAGAAAGCGATTTATAGCTTAAAACAACACGCACAGAATATCTAGTAATGAGTGGGAAATATGGTGAATGAAAATAGTTATGAAAAGTTTTACCCAATAATGACAATAATTGTAACTAACCACAGTGAACTTGATTAAATTGAGAAATATCAATAACTAAGCAGTTGCTATCGCTATTCATATCTCCCATCTGTGAAGTGTTATTTATGGAAGTAAGATTAATATAAGTATAAAAATCTGTATCAAAGTTACTAGAAAGTAAGGCCTGTATCTATACTTCGGTACATTGTTGGCATCTTTTGATAATAACAAAAAAAATTGCTGCGACTGAGATTCGAACTCGCGACGTAACACTCGGCACTGCCACTTAACGTCTATTACTGGTAGCGCAAATATAAATAGACAAAAAAGTACATAGTATGGACTAACAAAACGATCACACAAAAGCCATTTTAGCACTTCTACAACACGCTTGATAACAAATTTATAGCTGGAGGGAATTATAATGCAAAACAAGTTCAATAAGGCTCAATTTAATCACCCCCAAAAGAGGGAAACTCTTAAAAGCTATGGAAGCTAACAATCTTCACCATCTGTCTACAGGAGAACCCACCTACTGAACAACCTGTATAAATGAAATCTCCGACTTAGTCGATTTCTGTCTGGCGAAAGGTCCCGGGTGGTGTAGCTTGAACAAGCGTCCACGTTCAAGTTAAGCAACGGTCTTTCTGGTCAGAACTTGGATGGGAGTTCCATGGCTGCTTCTCTAGGCGCCTCGTGATACGGCTGTCACGGAAATAGTTGGTGCCGGATGTCATAATAACATCATGACAGTTGTTAGTGGGGTTGGAAGTCTCCATAAAATGTACAGCGACGCCTATAATAGGCCTAACGCTTGTTGGCTGAGTACAAAAAAAAAGACGAGTCGTGTCTAGATCTCTCTTTGGATCACTCGCTAGTGATTATTACAATTTGCACTCAAGTTCTAAGCAAGCAAAGACCATCCTTTCTCGCCAATAATAAAATTAATTGAAACGTTTCCAGATGTATGGCCGACGAATAAATATCATTGGATATTCCCTTAAAAACAATGCAGTGGAACTATTTAACAAAGCTATTCAGAAATCCTTATACCAACTTACCTAAAAACAGAAAGAGTTTGAAAAATGCGAAAGCTGCCCAATAGGTGTATAAGCAAAAATTTCTAAAGAGCAAAGGCTAAGAAGAAAATGGCAGATCACAAGAGCCCCGATAGATAAGCAAATACTCAATCAAGCAACCAGGGACCTAGAGAAATTTTTGAATATTTTATAAATCGAGCAATACTATGTTACCCGGAAACCCTTAACACTCGCAGAAGTATTTGATTACATACTCTTGAAAGGAACAAAAGGGATCAAATAACCCCAATAAACCATTCCACCGATCCGAGCCCAATACGGAAACTGAGAAAGAAATAATTAGTAGGAAAAACTAATGACATTTGTAAACTATCTGGCAATTTAAACCATTTCCAGCCACGACTACAGCTGGAAAAGAAAACGACATTTTCGAACTCTCAGAAGCGTATATTCAATTGAGCATACCAGTTAAAAAAATCAGTGAAGTGAGAACAGGGATTAGGACTAACCTAAATCACAGAAAGGCTACCAGTTATTCCGTACTCACAGGTGTACCGAAAGAACTTATAAATATAAATATACAACATTTATTAAAATAATGTTGAATGCCGTATTAGGCTGTTTCTTTGACTATTGGAAAGCGGTATAAACTGTTTTGATTCCAATACACAGTAAGCCTCCTCAGGAAGTAGTACTAAAGTACTTTACGGCCCGGTCGGGGTCTTGTTTATCAGTTTGACAAACAATGACATCGTAGATTGCCAAAATTGATAAAATCTGAAAATTGATAAATCTGGTTTTAATTGTAAATATTCCGGTGTCTACATAAAATATTATTTATTTATTTATTTCGCACTCAACCAACAGCTGTTAGGACAATTATAGGCGTCGCTCTGCATTTATGGGGACTTCCAACCCCACTAACAACTGTCATGATGTTATTATGACATCCGGGACCAACTATTTCCGTGGCAGCCGTACCACGAGGAGCCGAGAGAAGCAGCCGTGGAACTCCCATCCAAGTTTTGACCAGAAAGAAGTAAGTAGTGTTTATGACCTTTATCGTGTTAGAGCCCGCGGCTACGCATTGACCTTTAACTTCACGCTGTGGATCATAAACGCCTTCTTACGCCCTTGGTACAAAATAACTATAATACAAATTAAACTTTGCTATATAAACTATGTGTCAAAAATACTTAGTGCTATGATAATTAACGTGATCATTATAATGAGCATTGCCACTACTAGTGTCCTCTTTAAGTACTTGAATGAAATAGTGTACATAGCTGGAACAATTATTAATTTATATACTGACAGTTATTTAGGATACATGTGTGTTATATTACAAGTAAGTAACGCAAAAAAGTTGAACCCCGGAGGCTGTTAGGCCGAGTGGCATCTTTTCCCGAGTGAATTATTTGTAATAACACACACGCGTTATAAAAAAGTGTCTCCAACAACTTAATAAATACCAAAATAACGTACATTTTCTATGGACAATTGTGAAAATGTAAACCCAAAATGACGAGTGAGTTATAGTAGCTATAAGGTCACGTGTAAGTTATGACCTATATAATTCAACTGAAATAGGCATAGTCATAGCGTCATAACCAGGAAGTTTTGGATAAAATATGCAATACTGCTATTCTTAAATAAGTGTTCAATTTCTTAGTAAGTTGACAATCAAAGTAACGTTCAGAAGAGAAGTACCAAGTACAAAACTATCAGCGGTATTGTTCTATTAGTTTGTTACGTTGAAATTGGTTCCATCAATAACCAATGGTAGCGCGAATAAGTTTGGAGAAATAAGATGAGGATTGTACAGTGTTCGGTAGTATTACAATATTTAGAGCAATGGATTCATAGATCCTGAAATCGCAACACATGTTTAATCGCTTATAAATCAGACAGAAAGTTCAAATCACGCTGCTATATAATTTATAATGCAAAGTAAAATACAATACCCACAAGTAGTAAAGTTTCCAAAACGTACAATCCTGTAACATAAAACCGTTGCTCGCTTTCTTTCTTTGTATGTTTGTTTGTATCGTTGTGCACTATCTCCTCCGAAGATAATAGTTTTAATTTAATTAAATCCTCTAAGCAGCGGAACGAAGCGTCTGTCGCCGTGGGCTGCGGTACGACAGCTGCTGCGTCCGTGTGCTATTAGCTCGGGTGATTCACTATGTTCATATATTATTATAGCGGCGCATTATTCAAACAAGCCATGTTGGTCCAGGGGTAGAATGCTCGCCTGCCATGCGGGCGGCTCGAGTTCGATTCCCGACCGATGCATCCTTTTTTAAAATTTATATTAATAAATCTCTTTTTTAATTTATATATTAACGAATCTCTCTTAAATTAGCGAACCGAAGAGTAGTTCGGATGACTCACTAGTATTAATATATATCACTTAAACCAACAGATCGGTATACTGCAAAATATGCTGGGTCATGGCGGGTCCCGTCGTGAACTTGAGTAATATTTGAAAATCGGACCGTAAAAGTGAGGGAAAATTTTCAAGACGTGATTCACGTTTCACGTTAATGTCACGTTATATGTTTAGTAACGAATAAAAGACTGTAGAGTCTCCCGCTGCCCACCTATGTGGAAGATCTGGAGTTTGAGCGGGAGGTCATTGTACTTCTGTGTGGCAGTCTGAAGTAACGAAGATTCGCACTTGTAGTGTGTTGTGAACCCGTCTGCGTCTATATGCAACAAAATAGAACTTGCTTTTAGTCCTTCGGACGTAAAAGTACTGTTAAACCTAAGAATTGAAAATGTAGCCTAGCAACATATACCTTCTTGTATCTCGTATCAGTAAGGGAACCGTCAATTGAAATTACAGCTTTTGTTATTAAAGGTAATGTATTTGAAGACGGTTGCAAGAAATGTTTTTGCGAGAAATCTGTATTTATTCCTTGTTGAAGCTAGTCGAAGTCAATTTTAATTTTTTTTTGTGGCTACTATTCTGATTGTAACTTGTACATTATTTCACGAGCAAAACATTTTATTTTAGATTTTTTAGTTTTGCTGCGGAACTTTTACTAGTTTTACAGCGAAATAGGCTTAATCCCGAAGGTAAAAATCTTATTAAAATATAGGGAAAAAATCCGAGTAATTAAATAGAGAAGTAAAAACTCTTACTAAAATATATAATAATGTAAATTTTTCCATAACCGATAATATTGCCGTAGTCTATTACAATTAACCAGAACAAATATTAATAGTGATATATTTAAAAGTTGTCGCTTTTGAATCCTTACAATGGGAGTCCATCTTCCACAAAATCTCTGGCATATTGACCTAATTGTTTAGTATTGGTAGAGCTGCAGTTGCTAATGATAATCGACTACATTTCAACAAGATTCAAAATGATCCTACCGCTGTAAACAGCTTGTAGCTGTGAATATGCAGTGTAATGTGAGATAATAATTACCTGGCTATCATCAGAAGGAGGGGTATGACACGAATTCAGGATTTACAATTATAAACATGTTGACTTAGGCAACATTAGTTATTGACTAAATGCGTTTTAGTTTTGCACAGCTGCTTGTTTTAAGTTTCATAGATTTATAGAAAATTGCCAATAACTGTGCAAAGCGTTCGAAGGTAGTGACATCACAAGATTTTCCATTTATGCTACCCAACCGTAATGATGATTTTAAACTATGCATTCGTGGAGTAGAACGATTATACTATCAGCTCTTTAGTGAGCCTGTTACGAATACCATCTAACTTGATAGTCTGTTAACCTAATCGGTCAACAGCATAACTGTACTACAGACACAATGGGAAAGCATATTTTTACGTGTAAAACTCATTTATTTAGAAATAGTCTTTAATTTCCAGCTATTCACTGGTGTGTATTCGGTTACCTATCTTTCTTGTGCATTTCTGTGTGAATTTTGAAAATCCTGGAGACCTAGGAAAATTTATTTTGGAAAAATTGCTTTTATAGAGAAACGATTTGCTGTAGCTATCTTGGGCAGATTGAAAGAGAGATTACTTCTAGCGCTTGTGTTAAATTTTCTAAAAGCTCACTTATATATAAATAAAAAACCTTCAATATTTTTGAAAGAATGGCTCAGCACTTATGAGTGTTCAATAGCTGAAATTCATCTAGTTATACCAGGATTAGCAAATATTACAGAAGCAAAACTTTCCTCTAGCCGCTCTTCAACTTCGTTAGGTCAATCTGGTTTCGCATTTGCGCTTCGCTTGACTATTTGGTAATATTTAAGACCTCCCGTTACCCCCCTTTGTATTTTACCCTTTTGGGCTGTGATGCCACCACGTGAAACATCTGGAGAACAGATTATTGAACGGTTTACAATGTCCTGTCAAGCTACACTGGTAAATATCTCTCGCCGCAGTATTTGAGGCCCCCTTTGCTTCTTATGACTGCTACGCCAACTGGAGAAGAGCCCGCTGAATTCAACCCAGCAGTTTTTGGGCAGCTTCTCCACAGAACCCGGAAACAGAATTCCGCGTGACTTCTAATGGCCGCCGACCTACAGGATTGTGCATTCCCAGGTTCCTTTCTACTTTTCTCATCGTGGCGGAGGCGCTACTAGCACGCGGAAACGCATAACCAGAAATATGTCGTGTGTATATTCCGAATTTTATTGTAGTGCTTTACTTACGATTTGCAGTCACGATTCCATGCAGATTGTTGAAGAAACTCTGGAAATTTGTCTACGGCAGCATGGCCTGTTACGAGTTCGTATTCTTTAAAGCTACCTTAGTGCCTTTTAGTATTTTTATAGTGGTTGTTAGATTCGACGATTTGGTTGCAATCAACTCCTTACTTAGTTCAAAACAACTTCCATAACCTTTTGCTCGTGATAATTCTGCGAGAAAGTACTGAAGCTTTTGTATGTTGCTTGTTGCCGGCTAGCGAATTAAAGTGTACAAGAATTCGGTCGCCATAGGCCTATTGTGAGAATTTCGGTTCCTAACGTAATCGAACCTCACATGTGCGAATTATAGCTATCGTACCCCGCTTTCGCCCCGTTTTCACTAGCGGTTGTGAGACGCGTGCTCGTGAAGGGCGTTGCGAGGAAATCGTGCAACTTTTTGCTCTTTATTCAATTATTATTAATCAGTTAGTAAGCTAATTCTATAAATAAAAACTAACGCAGTTGATTCCGATGGTTTAAATATAAACATGATTATTTTATGTTTGCCTTTAATTCTTAATTATCTAACACACATTGTCAATGTTTGCCTCACGGAAATTATTTTACTGCTGGAAAATGCATTAGTTATTCCCGTACCCAAGATTAATGATCCACAAGAGTTTTCAGACCTAAGGCCAATTAGTATTCTCCCAGTCCTATCAAAACTGTTAGAAAGAATCATGAATAATCAAATAAGACATCATTTACATACTTTTAACTTGTTACCAGAATGCCAATCAGGCTTTCGATCATCACATAGCTGTACTACTGCACTACTGAGTATTACTGATGAGATTTTACGGGCAAGTGATAACGAACGGATAATTATCCGTTCTTACATTAATTTATTACAGCAAAGCATTATATTGGGTTTTCAGCAAGTGCAGTTCAAAGTTATTTTAGTAACAGATTACAGAGTGTAAAAATAGAAGATAAGATCTCCAACTCCTGTCAATTAACACAAGGAGTGCCGTAGGATTCTATCTTAGGGCCTCTGTTGTTTACTATTTATACATCAAATAATTACATTTTATTCAGTAAAATACATATGTACGCTGATGATACACCAATATATAGATCTTTTAACCCATCTTATTACAATACAGCTGTCCAAGAACTAACATATGATTTAAATCGGTTGCTCGAGATGTCATCTAAACAGTCATTAGTGCTAAACCCTGCAAAGTCTTGTGTACTTCTATTTAGGAGAGATGGTAATCGTTCTAACATACAAGGTGCGTTAAATGTGGCTATTGATGATAACATCTTGTCTGTAAAAAGTAGTTCAAAAAATGTGGGTCTCATATTGCACAACTCATTCAAGTACAAACAGTATATTAATAAATGTATACAAAAAGCTTTTATGAATCTTAAAATAATATATCCCCATGGAATGCATTTCGAACAACCGCTAAAGAAGATTCTGTGCGAGGCACTTGTACTGTCTCAGTTTGTATACTGTTCAGAAATATATTCCACTTGTCTTGACTCAGACACATCTGAATGAATACAAAGAGTTCAAAATTCATGTTTAAAATACATTTATGGCATACGTAAATACATATGTTCACATTTCATATAAACTACCTGTAGCAAACTGGCTTAATATGGAGAACAGGCGTATGCTCAGCACAGCTTCTTTATATCACAAAATTATATTTGAAAAAAAAAACACCTACTTATCTGTATAATAAGATACAATTCAGAACAGATGTGCATAATGTAAATCTAAGATATAAAGGTATAATTACCCCTCTGCAACACAAAACAACTCTGTTTGAAAGGGTATTTCAATGTAACATTAGTAGAGTCTACAACAGCTTCTCCGCAGCACTTAAAGCTTTAACACCGACAATGTTCAAGAAATAGTAGTTTATTTATCTAGAACGAAAAGTGACATTTTAAAGGACGAGAAAGTTGTTTACGGCCGAGGCGTCAGCCGAGGACGGAATTACTTGCGAGGACGTATAAAAACACTTTTTGTTCGTGGCGAATACAACGGTTTATTTCATACTACAAGTTTGATGAATTTTACATAAAAAGTTGTAAATCACTTCAGATTTCATGTCAACAACTGACGTATAATTTTAAAGTACTTGAACTTTAATATGTTATTATAAAGTACTAGGACTTTAATGTTCTATTTTTTGTACCATAAATAAGTTTTAAAGTACTTGAACTTTAATATTTTACTTTAAAGTACTAAGACTTTAATGTTCCGTTTTTTGTACCATAAATAGTCCGAAAATAGTTATTTATGTACCTAGAGCGAAAAATGATGCTTTAGGCGTGAGTTCGAAAGTTTCGGGCCGAGCGAAGCGAGGTCCGAAAAAACTCGAACGAACGCCTAATGCATTTTTCGCTCGTGTTGCATACAAAATGTTTCCTACGACTGTAAAATTTTCGAAAATAGGTTTAAACTGGTGTTTTTTGCCATTTCTAAAATTTCCAGCGACGTGCAAATTTTTACATCAGAATTGGATATTTTATCGCCCATTTCTTATTTTTCTTGACACTTAAACACCGACAATACACAAAATAAAGCACAAGTAACTTTAAATCGCGAAAAAAGGTTTAAATCAAATTCACAGTGACTGCTGTCAACTTTGACGTTTTCAAATAGCTGACCACTAGCCGACTTAGGTATATAATCATGAAAGCTTATATAAAATTAATGTATGTTGCTATGTATTACGATTCACGATTATATACTTACGTATGACGGCTGCCGCAATAAACTGATTCAAAACAATCAATTTTTGACGTACGTCAACAAGGCGGAAAGCTTGATTTTAGAAGCAGTCGTAGGAAAATGTAATTTTTGACATCAGTATGAAATAAAATCTATTAAAAATTATGCTTCATATACAGAATAGTTTTCTTTATAACTACACGTAACTTTATCTAACTATAATTATTAACATAACCTTTAATATCGTTAATATTATCTTGTATATATATATTATTTTATTGTTGATAGTTGATTCGTTGCTCATACTTTGCGTCTTCTAGGCAGTTAATCATTATACAGGGTCCGGCAACATAACTTCCTTTTTTGAAATGCGCGCCATTCAGGCTGTAGGGGTCGTAGCGGGGCGGGAGTGGTCTCATTCGACAGGCGTGGTTTTAAAGTTTTGTTTCCTTCCATGTCGGTCGCCATCATACTTTCAAACAGTGAGAAACGAGCGTTTGCCGTCGAGTCCTACTTTTCGAACGGATGTTCTGTGATCGCAAACAGAACATGCGCGACTGGGCTGATATCAATCCCCGAGAATTGCATCAAAGGCATTTGCATTCACCTAAAGTCACAGTTTAGTGTGCAATTTCCTCAGCTGGGATTGTTGGTCCCTGGTTTTTTGAAGAAAATGAGGTCACAGTAGCAGTGAATTCAGACCGGTGATGTGAACAAGTTGGAGGATTTTTTTTCCACGATTTGATGAATTGGACTTAAGGCACATTTAGTTCCAACAGGACGGAGCAACGCCTCACACTTTAAGGGCACCGGTGGATGTTTTGAGGGAACATTTCCCTGAGCGCCTCATCTCAATAAGAGGCGATTAGGAGTGGCCAGCCTGCTCCCCCGATTTGATCTCTTGCGATTTTTTTGTGCGGTTTTTTTTAAATCCCGCGTTTATGCCAACCGTCCAAGGACCTACATTATTAAAAAAAATAAAAAATTCTGATTCATAAAATGGGTTTTATTGCGTTTTGAAAAAAGGAAGTTATGTTGACGGACCCTGCTAAACCCAATTACAATTTTAAATTTATTATTTTTTTTGCGTTATGAATAAATTTTATATTATAATATGCAAGGTTCAGCTGAAAGGCAGCCGTGGTTGAGCTGCGCCTTGAGGTTCTGCTGTGCCATTTCTTAAAGATGTATTTCATTTTATGTTTTTCTTGGTACATAATTGGCATCTCAGAATAAAGACTTTATTATTATTATTATTATTATTATTATTAATGTATAACTTACAATAAAATCAACGTCACATTCACAACAATTACAAAAAAATAAAACTTAAATTAAAATAACATCACTGCTAACATATTAATAGCTATTTGTATTACTAGGGAGGAAAGTGTATCATTCCTTCACGCGGATGTAGTTTAATACTCGAGCGTTAGCGAGTGTAGTAATTATCCAAGGGAGGGAATACCACTTTACTCCACAGTTATACGTAGGTTTTTTTACACTTTTACATTTTATAATAGACCACTTCTCTAAATATAAAAAGCAAATTGCTACTTGGTTTGTTATCAATCACATACCTTCTAGTCTACATTGGAAACGAAAGCCATTGTATTATACTACCTTCCGTTGCCATTGGAAATCAATAAGGGAACTAAACATTTATTTTCGTTAACAGAAAATCACGCAAAGACAGTGTCACTTACGGATCAAAGTGTCAAAAAAAAAATTTTTTTTAAAGAGAGTCTACACATAAAGGTGTTAAAGTTTAAGTATCACATCTCAGAATTAAAAGTTCGGGACCAGCTCTAAAACACTGTAATTTAATAAAATGCGAAAATACTGATAGATCTTGCAATTTGCATATTTTATATTTTTTAGGAGAAAAATAAAAATCAGGACTAAATTAACTTGAATCCATATGGATGTCGCTAATTAGGCAATCCAAATCGCTTGACGGGTCAATCAATTGAATTGCATTATTATTATTGAATTGTGTTTGTTATAAATTTAACTTATAACTCATTTTATTCCCAGAAGTAATTTCGTTTCTTCAGAAAAGATCGGTAGCGCTGAAAACTGTGTCAAATTTTGGATTTGCAATACCTTACCTACCAATTCCGTATCGTTTTATTCGATTCTGGCATTGAATATTATCTTTCCAGATTTCACAGATTCAGAGATTGTGCTATATCTATGAACCTTCGCGCGGCATTGGAAAATCCGCTTATTTATACCGCGGGAAAGCTTTAACATCAGGCACTAAAAAGCCAATCTACACAAAAACGCAATCAAGCTTATCGAAGCTGTTTTTACATGTAGAGATCTGTTCAAAGCTGACAATAAAACAAAGAGGATCCAGTAGCACGATTCCGTTTTGTTCTGGTGCGGTTAATTGTTAGCCAGCGGTTTGCAAAAAATCGAATATCTGAATGCTTTTAAGCTTATTTCACTCTGATAGTAAATTGTGTACAGATTTGATAGAATTGTCACTTCCATGGCACTATACGGAGTTTAAAACAACTGTAGTTGCTTAATACCATATAACAAGCTACTTTATATATGATTATATATTGTACAGGGCAAGACAGATCATAATTATGCTACTATTTAATTCATCATTCGTTCATTCATCAAATATAGCCTCTTTACTTAACAAAAAATGCAATCGTTGAGTGGTTGAAGTTTCCCCAGCCAGCCGATTGTAAAAGGGGTTATATAGTTGGTATGCGCGAAAGGGGATTTTCCTTAACAGAAAACGCCAATCTTGCGGGTAGAAATGTGGAAACTGTCACGAGATGTTCGGTTAGATGGTCTGAGAACAGCGTATATCAGCAAAATACCCAATTTACTAGAAAAACTACAAGCTATGCAGATCGTGCCGAGTATTTCAGTACCGCAACGAGCATTGTATAGAACAAGGAAGACAAAAACACTTATTCGAGTATATTTTATCAATTCTCCCATTTCTGTCATTCTTAGACGATAGAAACAACGTTTACTATCTTTATGAAGCAATTACACTACAAGTAAAAAGTCGAAAAACATTAATAAATGAATGAAAATATAACAAACACGAGGTGAATGCGATATTTTACTGGATAAATTGTATATTAATCACGATATGATTTTTTTCTGTTTTATGTTTTTACATTTAGTCTACTTTACTGAAAATGAGATGTGCAGGAAAAATATAGATATATTGCGGTCACAATTTCAAACTCGTCTTATTTTCTTATATAAATGAGACCTTTCGTTTAAAAGGTTTTCAACCCCCAGCTACAATCTGTGCTAAATTCCATAGCTATAAATGTCCTCCTTCGAGCGGCGACATTTCCTGAC
Organism: Agriotes lineatus; assembly: GCA_940337035.1. NCBI lineage: Eukaryota > Metazoa > Arthropoda > Insecta > Coleoptera > Elateridae > Agriotes > Agriotes lineatus. The sequence goes on from CALNHX010001022.1 coordinate 91,522, forward strand.
CTATCACTAAGCGAATGTGCGTAGGATATGATAACCAGAGTCACTAACAGCTTACTGTATCTCCCCCATCGCAGATAACGTTGACGATCAGTTTCTACGTTAAGTCTGGATTGCTTGGGGTGAAACGCCCACGTCGATATTCGACCACCACCCTAGGACTTATAGGTGTTTGAAGAAGTAAACGAGTTTATAAGAGTAAAGGAAATTCTTTTTATGCTTTTTAATTGCATTTTCCAAATTGCGTATTTACTCTATTTACTGTTTATGCATAAATTGGGCACTAATAGCGATCACTAACGATCGCATTTACAAAGAAGTAGATTCAGTATAAATCATTGCGGTTAGCTTTAATTTATCCAAGATGGCAAGAATAGTTATGTATGGTTTACTCCTAATAACTTAATATACTATTATTTACGCATGAAGTATAACTTTTCTTTCCAATACCTCCATTTAATTATATAAATAAGTTTTCAAAATTGATATAGTATATTATGATACTAGTGTATAAGTACGCATTTAAAGCACGTGCGACGAGTTTAACAGCACGACGCAAAGCGGAGTGCTTTTAACGTCGCTAGTGTTGTAATGGCACTTATACACGTGTATCATACGCTATTTTTTCTACGATCGTAACAGAAATATAAAAACTTAGTTCGATGACACTTTTTCCGTCACATTGTGTTCGATATTCTAGGTTATGTTGACATTCAAACTACGGCAAAGCGTGTTTTAATATAATATTAAAACACGCCACCAAGGGCAACGTGTTAAAAAGAGCGAATTCGGGCGCTAATATTAAGATTGCTACAAAGGTCACTTTTGACACTAGAAACTGTGCAAAAAGTTGTCATTTTGGCACGATTGTAAAAAAATAACTTTAAATAAGTAATCATATTATCTGGTTGCGTGCTAGTTACCAAGATGCACGTGTGTATTTTGTTAGTTGCTATGGATTATGGACTGTTTTATCCACACTCAGAATTAAAATGTTACTTTACCATGGAGATTTTAATAGATAAAACACAACTGTACAAGTAGGTATTGGAAAACCTATTATTTTGAAACGTTGAGTTAAACAACATTATATAATTTATACGAGTAGTAAAATAAGAATTCGAATTAGCATGATTTATTTCAAAATATGTGCATTCGTTCATCAAAACAATAAAATGTACAGTAACAAAAAAAAAATTAAGAAAAAGTATTAAAATTTTTCTTATATTTATAAAAACTACATCAGCTTTGTTTTTAAGATTCTTAACAAATTTTCCAGAGAATGGACAAGATAGTAAAAGTTACTGTGATGAAACGCTCTAATATAGTCTCTAAACATTATTATTTTTATACTCTAAAAGGAGCTATAGTAAAACAATTTAAACAACATTAAAACCAAGCGTATCTGGTTTGTTACTTCACTAGATTTTGTTAGCTTTTATTGTAGCTTTTCATACACTACTGGGATATCTTCTTTGAAGTTACTTTTATAAAAGATATTTTATGGGACTAATGAAACAAACTTTATATAAATATTGCCATTTGTTATTTTTAATCGGCGTAAGTCCGATATTTCCTTTTTACACAATTATGGTTTTATTAACTCTTATTGCTGCGTCATTTACATATTAGGGCAAATTTACATCAACTACAAGTACTTAAAATGTAGGAAAATTTATCCTCTATTATTTCATATAGGTTCAACGCTTACGAAATTGGATTGTTTTCGGGTAACTTTAGAAAAAAATTCGATTTTTCCTTTAAAAAACGTGTTTCCGGTCAAAATTCCAACCTGATATTCGTGTACAGCGACCAAAACTACACATAGAAAACAAATATAAAAGCTCCTCCAAAACGTTCCCCTATTTTCTACCAATTGAATTTATTATAATTTCGCAGCTTTCTCTCACCTGAACGATTGATCGGAAGTTACAATCAGTTATGTCTCAGTCAGTTCGTTTCTTAATTTTTTGTAACTTATTCAAAATTAATGTCAATTAAATTATTTTTATTACAAATCTCTATTAGTATAACAGTGTTACGACCTCAAATTGTTAGATGCGCGTCAATTTATTGCAGCGAAAACGGTACTTAAAACAAAAAACCAACCCTTAACAATGATTAGCTCCAGCTAGCTTTCAGTCGTGACAAGGGCGATTCGGGGCACCTTAAATGGATTTGTTTGTTACTTCAAAATAGGGGTATGTCAAGAATGAATTAGGGTGAGGGTGCCACAAGGTTAAAATCAAACTTCAGGTTTTCAGTCACTTACCTTTGCGATCAGTTAATAATTTCAATACAAAAACGTTCTGCACGTCTGCCTTACAGCAGAATACAACAAAATACCCAATAATATTTCAATATTATAATAAACACACCACGTTACAGGAAATTCTAGTGCAGTAATTTTAAGTTTAATTTCAACTAATTATTTTCCTGTGTGATGTCACCAGAATCCAAACTATATAAATATTGACTTCAAATACACAGAATACAGCCAAAAGGCATTCAAATTTCCTTAAGGGGGCTACTAAATCATAAATATAGTAATTCATACATTGAGACCGCAAAACTTCGAACACAAACCAAAATCTAAGTATGCAATCACTCCTCAAAGAACGGTAAATTGTCGATAAAAAACACAAGATCTACACAGCTTGAAAGAGTTACTCACGCATATTTTAATATGGCGGAAATGTAGAATTTATTACAATACCTCCAGCCATGAGGACAAAGGCAGTCTCCAGCAGTTTTCTCACCAGATGTATGGTGGTACACGTAAAACAATCGAGAAGAAACAGTGTCAGGTCAGCGGGAGTTACTCATAAGTGAGGAAAAGATGCACTTGGGCGGTGATACGACAAGAAGTGGCTGGCAGCGGTGGAAGTTTCCAACTTGATAAGACATTTGCATATGCGTGATATTCTAATCCGATATAAAATCGATATTGGGGGACCCATGATGAGCGAGACGGCATAATACGGAAATCTGCAATTATTAATATGCTTAACACAACTTAATAAGTTCGAATTAAATTGAGTTGCCGATAATATTATGCTTGAAAAAATACCACAGTCACGAATTACAACAGTATACGATACCTATTGGGACAATTGTTGTTCCGACCCAATGAAACACCTCCGGCTAAATTTCAATGAAACACCAAGCGGCTTGCCAGCAGCCTGGTGGTCGAGGGCGACGCTACATGCTCGCTAGAGTGGTAATACTCGACTGAAGATGGAAAATCCAAATTTTTAACTCACCTGGCCGGGTGTAATAATAGAAAGTAAAATCGTCGGTGCACTATAAACGGAATTATGACGAATTGCCGTTGATAACAAGAAACACAATCTATAAAATTTCAACGGCGACACGATTTTTGCGAAATTCACGTATTCACTCTGCCTACCTGCAGGCTGCATGGCCTGGTCAGGATCGGATTTGGCCGGAAAAATCGAAAAATAACAGAATTATAACAGACAATCTCACGAAATTAACCTAACAATAAATATAAAGAGATATATAAAAATAACCAAATAACACACAGCATATTGCAACTGAAATTTGTGTTTGGCATATAAGAAGTGTTTAATAATAAAAGCAAACGTAATCTCTACATATATTACTTTTTAATATTTTATACAAGAATAAAGACGTACATTATTATTATTATTATTATTATTATTATTATTATTATTATTATTATATCGCATCTTTCTTGGGGTTGGAAGACTTTAGTTTTGCCAACATTCTATCGTAGTTTGGAGGATAAGACCAACAGCAGTGGAACACTCCACAGATACATGGTATTCTGCATGCAACGATCTTGTCCATAAAAACACATAAACAAATCAAATATAATGCAGTAAAATTCTAGGAAATACGAGTTTTCAAATATCAATTTAATTGAGATAACTGTTAAATCCATATGAAATAGGCAGCGGAAACAGAGAAACTTATAAGATCATTGTTTTTGATATATTAAATAGTAAGAAAAGTATTGCTTTGTAGTTGGGTTTGCAAAAATAAGTTTTTACAGATTATCTTAAAACTTCAAATATCGAATTTACTTCTCATTAGGACTTAAAATTATACCGCTGCTACTGAAATATATCGGAAAATATTTCTTCAGTGTTTCTTTCAATACTTCTCAACGGGAACGACGACCTTATACGTATAAAAGTCTCCAATTTTCCAATCCTCTACCGACCGGTGACGGCATCTGATTAAAACTCCTTTGATCTTTTTCGGTAGGCAACAGCTTGTGACTAGCACTTTCACAACAGAAAAAAGTTGGGATTTCAAATACTATTATATTTAAGCTATATCCCGTACAATCTAGTGTAAGAGACGTGAAATAATTATTTTTCACTACACAAAAAACGATATCAAGGGTTTTACTTTACATTAAAGTTTCAGTTATTTACAACCATCCAACTATAAAATAAAATCCCAGAAGCATAGAAATGCTATGGTATTAAACCACCAATAGTATACAGTGCTAATATATAGAATGCGAACATAGGCAGTCAAATGTGCTAGAATACAGTTTATGGGATTTGTATGAGTTAGACAGAAATAGACCTATATGCGATTACCATCCAGCATCCGCAGAATGAAGGTGTTTTGTTTTCAGAAAACAGTGAATCATAGGATACTAGATTTTAAATCGTATATATCTATTTCTGTCTAACGCATACAAAGCCCATAAACTGTGTTCTAACTCATTTTACTACTTATGTTTGCATTCTGTATAGTGCAACAAGTTGCGAAAATGAATTTACGTTTAATATTTAAACGATAGTGAGAGAACAAGTATGGTCTCATTTTTTTTATTATACCTGGTGATTATAAATGCTTTACCATCAAGTTTCGTTTGAAATATTTGTTGTATGAATAATATGTTGGCGGCACTGTAAGTCTATGTCAAATTCGAGGTTAGCAGGTTAGGTTTTGCGCCAGTCTGTGTCAAAACTGACGCAAAACCTAACCTGGTAAATTTTTGAATTTACAAGTATGAAGTAACATGTCAAATGCGAGCTCATTCCTAGAGCTTTTCCAAAATACAAAAATAAACAAGGCTTTTAATTTGAAAAAAAAAACGAAATTTGCAAATGTTGACCACCCTGTGTAGCATTAACACCCAGATCCACTATTTTGCACTCAAAAGGCAGTTTACAAAAAACATAATTCTTTTGTTTCGTTTTCCTTCATTCAATTGTTTTCTGTTACTTGCAGCAGCTGCCCGAAGTGCAGCATTTTTTGCATAAAATCATTAATATCTCCAAAACAATTTATATCAAAATGATTAGTTGCAAAGCAATGCAAAAAGTATAAGTTATAAAATTTAGGGTATTCCAAAAAAATAAGTAAGTTTGAGTAGCCTCACTTTTTTGAGCCGCCCTGTATAATCAAAACTGTTTTAGTAATATACCTTCGTGCCTACAACTGTCATATACACAATATTTATGCCACTCTCATAGTTTTAGGAATATCATCCATCCTCGCATCGCATCGTTGCCGGATCCTGTAATTCCCAGTACAACCCTATATAAATGTTACGGAAATTTTAATAAGAATATTAATTCACGACTCTTGTCGAAAGACTTTTTATAGCAAAACGCGCTTACTAGAGTTAATGAGAAAATGTGACAAAACAGTATAAATCATTGTCAAAAAATTACTGAGGATGGCTGACTAATATACATGGAAAACTGTTGTGTGAATGGCATTCCTCCAATTATAAGTTCTCTTGGAAAAACTGATTTTGAATCAGATACTGAATCAAAATTGGATTCATCGGAGGAAATGCAGATTGATGATGATGTATTACTGAATGAGTAGATTCTGAAAATCACTGGACATGTAGAACGTAAATATAGCCCCGTTTTCTCTTGATAGTCTTTAATGTTCTTATGAATATTTACCTATGTTACTTATGTTATTTTATATTTCTTTATTAAGTTTGTTATTTCTAGTGTCTTGACTCATCTACTCATAAAGCAGGTTAATTATTCTGTAGAATTTTTGTAATAGCACTTTCTAGTTTATTTTTAAAGAGAATGTAATTTGTTTTTTTTAGCTTTTTTGTAAAGGCGGAAAATTTAAACTTTTATTTTAAAAATCATCGATTTTTTTCATATAAGTGTTCAAATTACTAAACCACAATTTATGATATAAATTCATAGTTACGAAAGTATTCATATATATAAAAATCAATCGCCGTGTGTTAGTAACGCAAAAACTCGAGAACGACTTGACCGATTTAGATGTTTTTTTATTGTTTTGTTCGTCTTACTCCCGAGGTGGTTTAGCAAAAAAGAAAATTCGGAAAAATCCAATGGGAAGCAGGAAAATCGGAAAATATCGAAAGTGTGTTTTTATATACACCGTACGACTTTCTATTTGCAGTCATACTTTTATGATTCTGTGCTTAATGGTTTGAAGGGTTTTTTCCATCATGTCATAATCCAAAACAACGTTTGCCTGGTCAACTAGTAGTAAATAAAGCAACCGATAATGCAATATGTATTTGTATAATAATAAATATTGCAACCGAAAGTACAAGAGATCATACAAAATAAATATTGTACCCTTTAGATTGCCTAATTATCAATTATTCTAAACGTTAATGCGAAATTCTACGGCATTTGTTAACAAAGCAAAAAGAGATTATGGTAACCAGAGCAAAGAAAAGTAACACTGGAACTTAAAGAAATAGGTAGTTTTATTTGACGTTCCCGTATTGACAGTGAAAATTAAATCGTCATCATTTATTTCGTCCATTAAGGACATTTTCTACATATTTCTTCTCCTATATTTAAAACATGGTCAAACTCTTTCCTCTACACATTTTCCACAGTGTACATTTCGTAAACCGTTTTTCACACAACTCCCAACTCAAAATAATAAAGAACGAGTTTCGTGAGAGTCTTCCTTCAGTTTCTTTTTCTTATGAGATGTTAAAGAAGTACCTGAAAAAAATAAGGACGAATATATTACCTGCATCATGTTTTTCAGTGACAATTGTGAGAAATAATATTGTTATTTTTTTCGCATTACCTGTTCCAGCATACTCCTTGCGAATTTTCTCTATTAGAAAGGTCGAGTTCCCAGTTGCTGCGGCTGCTAATTCTGTATTCTGTTATTCTACCGGAAATATCCACGTTTCTGAAGCGTTCCGTCCATCAGAAAACTTGATAACATTTGTAGTTATGCTTCTTGCTTCTGAATGCATGACTTTTTTTTCCTCTACAGCTCATTGTCATCCTATGTAATAAGAAATTTAGTATTACATCAATATATGATAACAAAATAATATTAATGCATGCTAATAACCGCAAATTAAAGTAAAATTGTTAAAAAAATGTAATACTTACGATTTGAGCTTATAAAACCAAGCCGACAGAAATTAAACGGCTAATAGATAAACCAACGAAAAACAACTATCGCAGAAGAGCAATACTAACAATAATAGCAATAATTAACAAAGAACCACAAAACTGATGAATAACAGCACTCGAAAACGTGGAAATTAGACATTTCTATATGACGTTATAGCAGCAATGGTGAAGTGACGTTTGTGCTTTTCGTGTGAATGTACCTAGAGACTAAGCTTGCCTTTTATTGATTCGTTAATTCCCCTTACTTGAATTTTACATTTAGTTCAAATATTTTCCGCTGCTTTTGTATGCTTGGTGCTACTGTAGGTCACAATATGAAAAAACAAATTCCACAGGACAGATACGAAAGCTAGGATAGAAAAACCAGCAAGACACCAATAACTCGTAGAAAGAAAAAATGTGATAGACTCACTAAAAGATGGAGCAGCAATATAGTGGAACACAGTGGTTGAAGAATAAATACCTACTAAAAAAGTAGAATAATTTTTAATGTCGTTTCTTTTCAAGCTTCTGTACCTACTAGAAAGCAGGATACGACCACCTCAGCCTAACATACAAATCTACGGGAAAAATATTGAAGTAGTTCAAAAATTTACATATCTTGGCAGCTAGATCACCCAAAATTTGGACCTGGAGGTTCGTGCAAGGATGGAAGAAACCCGCGCTATCTTCTATAGCATGAAACCACTACTTCCAAATGCAGAACTAAGCTTAACACTCCACTTAAGAAGTATGAAGTGCTATGTGTACTAGGTATTGTTGTATGGTGGTGAAACATGGACATTAAAGGTCAACACCATGAATATCGTGGATGGATCATACCACCAACGAAGAAGTTTTGCGACGTATGCGTCAGTATCGGCAACTATTGCTAAATATTAAACAAAGTAAAACATCATACTTAGGACACTTATTCTGGAATGCCAAATATAATCTTCTAAAGCTAATAATGGCAGACAAAATCGAGAGGCAACGTGGTATAGAAAGAAGAAAATACCCCTGGCTGCAAAACATCAGGAATTAGGCTGGCCTGGATGCCTATTCCTTATTTAGAGTAGCAGAAGACTAAACGGGGTTAGCCATGATTGTTTCCAATCTTCATTAAATAGAGAATGAACCTTAGGAAGTACCTGCTCATCTCATTTGATAAAACTGTTCATCAGATTTCAATGAATACAATTACTTTTTACTTAGACAAACTCTTCGGAATATAAAGTGGAAGACTAATAATTGAAAAATATAATCTCCACTTGTAGGGTATAAGTACGAGGGGAACTAGAAAAGTTATCTACCTAACTACGAAACGAATTACATACGGTTTTTTAAATAATTTTATTTTTCAATATAATCTCCCCCAACTTCAACGCACTTATGCCATTTGTTCTCCAAAGAGTTAATGCCCGTTGAAAAAAAGATTCCTCTTGGGTCTCAAAATAGTCCTTGACTGCCTCCTTCAAATGCGCGTCTGTTTCAAAACGACGCCCTCTGAGATTCTTTTTTAGGTTTCTGAATAGATAGAAGTCGGACGGTGCCAGATCCGGACTATAAGGTGGATGGTTTAGCTCAATAAAGCGGCATTCCTGCAGAATTGGTTTGATTTTGGCGGCATTATGCACGGTCGCGTTGTCATGAAGAATGAGCGATTCACCTTGTGATAAACTTGGACGTTCTTTCACAATAGCTGTACGCAGCTTTTTGAGGGTGTTACCATAAACCTCTGCAGTGATTGAAGAGCCTTTAGGCATATATTCAATCAAAAGAATACCTTGAATGTCCCAAAAGATGGTTGCCATGAGTTTTCCAGCTGAAGATTGCGTGCGGCCCTTCTTTGAGGGAGGAGACCCCTTATGCACCCATTGAATAGACTCTAATTTCGTCTCAGGGTCCCAGTGATGTACCCAAGTCTCATCACCAGTCACTATCCGCATTAAGAAGTCGGGGTCCGCTTCCAAAGATTCCAAATTGTTTTTACAAATTTTCTGTCTACGCAGCTTTTGCTCAGGAGACAATAATCTGGGAACCCACCTTGCTGAAACTTTACTCATGCCCAGTTTGTCATGCAATATTGTCAAAACGCTAGGTTCGGATATTTCCAATGCTGTAGCAATGGTGAAGACTTTTATACTGCGATCCTCAAGAACCATGGCTTCCACTTTCTTGCACATTTCAACATTTGTCGCTTCTGCAGGTCTTCCACTTCTGGGATCATCTTCTATAGATTCCCGTCCCTACCGAAATTGTTTTGACGAAAATTTAATTGTGAAATATGACGGAGCATCGTCTCCATACACTGCAATCATTCGTTCGCGAATCTTTTTCGGATTGTTGCCTTCCTTTGTAAGGAATTTTATTACACTTCGATGCTCTAATTTCAAAAGACTCATTTTTAGACACAAAACACTCCACAAAATATAAAATTACTGGCGGATATGAATCAAATTTTTCATGCAACAATGAAAGACTTGTCACTGTTTGACATTACAAGCTGAAGCTTATCAATTGTTTCTATCATGGCTAGGTAGATAATGTTTCTAGTTCCCCTCGTACAAGGTATAAGGTTTACATATAAGGGTATAAGGTTTAGTATTAGATGTTAGTAGAAAAATAAAAGAATTGTCAGTATCTCTTTCTACAATATCGACATTATAATTATCGTGCTGTTTAGTTAAAACGGGATGGCCAAATTTACGATAAACCATTTGTGTCCACAGCATAAAATTCTACAGACCGTACTGCAACATTAATATTACTACTGAACTCGCAAAGTTTGTAGAATCATGTGTAATTCTTGAAGCTTAGTTTAAAGTTCACGTGCATTAACATTAGAAAACTATTAATTCCTGATTTAGAGTGCAGTTAAAGTGAGTTATGCGATGCGAATCAGCAACAAGATCAAAAAGTCCTTTAGAAATGGTACGGATCCGGATGCGAAATTAGAGCTCGGCTCGGACGGATCCAAGTGGGCACCATGCCAAACTTTAAATCCTTGATGATCCTCACACAAACTGGCAGCAGTGCCAGCGGATCTCACGGGCACGACCTACTGCGAGACCAATCGATATCCCGGCATTTGACGCAAAGCGGGCTCACTTTCTGGAGTCGATATTGCACCGAACGGGCTATCCTTGGTTTTCCTCGCCTCCGGCTGATATTTTGTACTGCATGTGTATCGGGACCCTGACACAGAACTATAAAAACCGACTGGAAGGCTTATGCGGCTGCCTCATAAGCTTTATCGCCGAAATCGTGTGTTTCGGTTCGCCCTATTTTTAGCACGCCTCTCCCTTGAAGCTTAAATAAACACGGGGGAAAGTGATTCACGTTATGATTTCCCCAGTTTGGGGGCTTTAAAATGTTTTCTTTGTGGTCAATACGAATTTTTAATTTGCCGAAAGGGGATGAAGTTAGCCGTCAAGATTAAAAGAGACGTTACCGTTTGAACAACATGCTTTACAGTAACGATCCAATATTTAACTCGTATCGGTTGAATTAAGATATTAATTATATTGGAGAAATTTTTAATTTGGGAATATAAATATTAAGTATCCACAAAAGAGTGGCAAAAACTTAATAAATATCAACGTACATTGAGATGGTATTAAGCCCACAACTTGGCTCTGTTTGCAGTGCAAGATAATATTAACCGATTCAATAAAGCACAAAGTTGAGATATTTTGTATAATTGCAATCTTAAACAAAAAAATATTAAATGCATTCATAATGAGATGTGAGAAACAGTAAATTAGTTTGGAGAAAGACACGCAAAAACAAATCATATTTCAAAGGGTTTGAATTGGCTTGTGAATAAATTAATAATTAAAAAGGAAGGTTTATGCACATGTAAAGCCAGACCACATAAAATTTATTTGACACAAAAGGTTTGTTAGCTGCATTTGAAAAGAAGCGTAGTTGTTGAGTAAAAGCAAAGGGTAGTAAAAATAGTGAACAAAGCAGAAAGGTAAAGCAAGTTGAAGCATAATATAATATAGAAAATTGCAAAGAGCAATGCTAGAAGAAGGCAACAGAAGAGAAAAGATAGAGAGGCGAAAATGGTGAACTCAAAAACCAGTGTATTTAAAAATAAAATGCAATAGTACAGAGCAGAGCGGTGACAATAATAAATAAATAACGTGAGCAACGCTGTCGTACAATTTTAATTATAAGCTTAAAGACAATAATTTAGATTTAAGAAAATTGTAAATATTAATTATGTACTCAAATTTACTTCCATTTGTAACCTTTCATTATCAAAATTAATTTCCATTAACGTAAGAAAATCAACAGTAACTTAGCAACCTGATGCTATTTTGTTTAAAACAGGAGAACAATTGCATTAATTTTTATTTGAAGTTTGTCGAATTTGTGCTATATATTTAAATACATTTTTATATTAATAAACGAGCATATTACCGTATCAAAAGTATTTCATTCTATTGTGCCCATCCTAGTGCATAACTGGAAGTGTTTTCAGCAGTATCCGCCACGATAAATTAATAACATTTCCCATCCGATCTTCGAGGGTGAACGGCAGCGAGCAAATGAAAATTCCGAAGTTCGATTACGAGCAAAGCCCAGTGATCGGCACTGCAAGTGATCAACAGAGTCTGCAAGAACGTCCCAACCAACGTCTGCACCTGGGGGAGCAACTCCAGCAGAGATATTCCGACAGCGTCACTTCTGAGCATCTCCGTTCCAGCTCAACCTGCGATTTGAGTGTTAAAGCTTGGGAAACGCATCAAACGACGAGAACAAACCTTGCTGAAGAGGATTATCATGTTTCTAACGGTCCAGCTGCGCCGCAATAATTGAAAAATTGCGTGGCGTGGGTAAATTGTGCAAATTTGGCGAGAATCCAAGCGAGCAAAAAATTGAACGGCCGGCGTCTATTCTACGTTAGAACAAGCAAGAGGCGGTGGCGTCATCCTAAAAAACAAGCAAGGGGATGTGTTTTTATTAGTTGCCAAGCGAGGAAAATTCAAATAACTTACCTGACGCGTTTTTCCCTGTATTTTCACGAGTTTAAACGTTCAGATACGCTGTTTACACTGGCGACATTTTGTGTCATCTGTCAATGTACTAAATTGTGAATTAAATGAGCTACTTGGAGTATAAACAAATAACCTAAAATTTATAGCGAAAGTTAAATTTTGAACTCACCCTGAGAATAAAGCTTGTGTTTTTGCCGAGAGCTAGCGTAAATAAATATTGCAATTAGATAAAAATAGAAAGAGGGGCTTTTCAACCATTTTATTGGTCTTATTAAATATTACATTTTTTTTAACCAGCTGTAATTGATTGACAGGCAAAGTAAGACAGTACAAAAGTATTAAATCTGAGAATTGTACGATTTATAAACTGTCCAAAATTTAACTTATTAAAATTTTTATCTAATAAAATAACAATCCAGATAGGGGCTTTTATTGCAATATATTACGATGAGCTAATAGTGCGCCCGATGTCGTGGTTTATTAATTTAAAACGTCTAACAATCACAGTTTGCCCCCCGTGGGCTGTACCAATACTATACAATATAGTAGGCACCAACACTTTAATAATTATTAATTAATTTTCATATAAGAAATAATGATTGTAAACCTTGGATGTTCTTAACTACAAGTATTTTAAAATAATGCTGTCTGTGGCAGGGATATTCGGCTTATTAAAACTGCAACTACTTTATGGCAAAATAAATCATTCTGGTGCCCTTGTTGTATATTAATTAGGTGCAATAATATTTGGCTAACTCTGTTGAACATGAAACTCTTTCTCAAAGGGTCGGGTTGCTAAAAATTAGAATAATCTGTTTATAGCAAACTAATTTCGGTAGCTCCAATCAACAAAGATTTCTCTACTTGTAAATGCACCACAATTATCCAAATTCTGACATAATGTGAAACGGTGTGCTCATACAAAAATTGCAAAAATTCTATTATAAACAACTCCAAAATCGGCAAATTTACCACAGGTAAGCAACGCTTGATTTTGCTTAGCAACAGTGTTAACGGCTTTAGTTTGTGACGTAAACCGACGCCGATTCGTCTTTTGTTTTTTTAGATGGCTAAAATTTCTTTTGGATTTACAAAATCTACTGCCGCCAAGTCAATTTCGGGTTTATAAAATGCACTGGACATACGGGAATTGCTGCAATGTTTAGCGGAAACCCCAATCTTGCAGGCTCCACCACTATAAACATACCGAGACAAAGGAATTTTGCACGATACATGGCTAAAGTTGCTGTATCCGTTGCGGGCCGCACTCTCGGGTCACGCCAACGAATTCTCCTCGTTACGACCGGCCTGGGAACCCGGATCTTCTGCTGCTGTGCTTCGTGAGGAATCCCTCCAGCTGTTGATGGCCCCAAGTCTGGCTCCAACTTGGTCCTACTGCTTGTATCGGCTCTCGAACTTCGCCCTTGCTCGGATCGCTACTGCCTGAATTTTCCGATGTCGAAATTGTACCCAAAACAGCACTTTCTAACTTGAAAACAGCTTCTAAATGTACCCCACACTTTGCTTGGTAAATAAAACCAACACTGGTGAACAAACTGATATTTTTATTTAACAAATTTTAACTTTTTATAGGAGCTGATATAAAACAATGTTACTGGCTTTACTAACAAATTTGTTCTCTTTTAGTGGCTGTTAAACAATTGAATATCTCGTAACTATAGTATCATCAGACCACATTTGTTTACAGGAAATAAAGTTTGATACATACATTGACTTATAGACTAAAGTTTTGATTACATTATTAATTCTTACATGCTAGTTATTGTTTTTTGTTAGGATAGAAACGCACTTTATAATGTCTTTTCTTTCATTTCACTGCTCTGCCTAATTCACTGTGTTTTATAACCGCACTATCACGTTCTGTAGTTTTTAAATGCATTTTATAAAGACCTTGCTTTCATTTCACTGGTGTTCGCAAATTGCCCTTTGTAATATTTCATGTCAGTTGCTTCTTGCAACTTTTCTAAGCCCTTGCTATACCCTTCAGTTATAATGCCATTCTGGTTCTAGCTTTCTGATTACTATAATTGCTCATATTTTGTACTTATGCAAACTATTTCATATAATAACAAATGTACTACTTCAAACGTTAATGCTATGATCGCCAGATACAATGTAAATGCATTCGCACTTCCAAAACCTCGTCAAATCTGAGCCTAACGAACGTAACCATTTTGAACTAGCTTTTTATGCTACCTTTGCCTCAATCTGTAAAACTCAGCTGCACACATCAGTGCATTTATTTAAATAAAAGCAAGCTAAGCTTGCACTAATTAAAATTATTAATTCTGTGCCTCGGTTTGATTTATAATGCTTTTTAGCTCAATTGGCTAGCAGAATTGTTGAGAGCACAAAACCATCTTAATATACATTTTACATACTAACTCAATGTAACAAAGGTTATGTCTATGTAGGTAATGGGTGTGGCGTAAATAACTGACAGTTTTTAATGCAATACATTTACTGATCAAAGAAACTTTATTTAAATGTAATACAACTAAACTACAAAAGAAATACGGGAACTTTGTATTGACCATTTTTAAAAATAACACCAGTGAAATATCCACCATCACATTCAATGCATTCCTGCACTCGAGTACAAACAGCACCTGTCTCAGCAAATCGAAAACACTTAAAATGTATTCTCATATTCTGTTCTTTGCGGTTTTTATTATAGCTGGACGTTTTTTATGAACTTTGCCTTTAAGAAACTCATATCCAAGAAGATTAAAATGATAGAAAATAACACCATCGGTGATATGAGAGACTTAAATGACAATTGGTGGAAATTAAAAACTAACATACTGAACACAGTAAGAGAAGCTTTAGGTAAGAAGGAAATAAACATAAGCACAAGGACAAATCACAGAACTCCATAGTTCTGTGAGGAAATCAAAACTCTAGAATATCTACAAACAAGATCGGCATATGACTATACTACAACCAAATACAAAACAAGTTTGGGGAGCGATGAACTACAACATAATATAACTTTTAGTGCCATATATTTCCATTCACCACTATGTTCAAACCCATTTCGAAAATATTGTTAGACAAAGAAGATGCTGCGTTCTTGTGATGACACCGTTTTATTGAACATGTCTTGATATGACGACTATCTGATTGACATATGAATTAATTGTAAATATGTGAACTACTCTAAGACACTGATTTTGTTTCTATAATCGCCTTTGTCCAAAAAATTATAATCAAACTGCATAATAATTAAAGCACCTGGCACTGTGCATTCCTAGACTTTGTTCATAACATAACAAGCAGACAAATGAAATAATCGCAGTGAAGTCTGTGCTTAATTATTTGCTGGAGCATTTTCATACTTATTCAACTTATTCTAAGCTATAGGAAAGCGTTGTTACTGACCGAAAAGTGTTGCTATGGATTTTTTGTCGATTTTGCTCTCCGGAAACTTCGAACGTAGTTATGTGTTTGGGGTCGCCTAATTAATTTAGCATCTTTTGGATTTAAGAGAAACGCGCTTTTACCTCAACAACTACGAGTGGGAATTATTATTCTTCTTTTGGAAATCCAAATTTTTCTGGTTTTTGCTTCTGATTTTGCTGCTGAAGCTATACGACGTATTTGTGCGGAACTTCCTTTGAGCATCACGCCACGTGAACTACGTAAGTAGCTTTTCCTTTTAATCAAAATACCCACCAACCACCTACGATCTAAGGTAGGACACGTTCAGAACTATTTCAACTTCAGGTAAAGTACATTTCTCATACTTTCGAGGAGAATTTCTGGTTTGCAGAAATACACCCGTTGGAAGAAAATAATCACGGACATAAACTTTTTACAAGCGGAATTATATATAAATTTTACTTTCGAAGGGCGATTATTCGTCATCCGCCGTTTACAATTTTTGGTGTCATATAAACCTTTCGATTTTGTGTTATGTGTTGAATTGTAACGGGAATAGTAAACGCATTAACTTTTATACGTATACAGTCTCATGGGTTATTTGTCGATTATAGCGAAGATTGAGTATTGAAAACAATAGATAACATAATTAATTGTTTATATGAGAGTCTTGCGTGCGAGAAGGCCTATTCGATAATCATCTCCGCGAGTCAATTTAATTTGTAGTTTTGCTAGGATGTTGATTAAGGTTTATCATTCAGGACCTTTATTGCTTCGCTTGGTTGGTATCATATGCACTCATTTTGCTCACATGGATGGCCCCGTAAATTATTTATGTCAAGAATTGATTTTCAAAGTTGTCGCTGTCTTTCTGAGTTATTACTATCTTTCTATGCTTTATTATCGTCCCCTTGAATAAATGTAATGTTGATGTTTTACACGAGCCGATGTTGTTTATTTTTTTAATTATCTATCATCTCCTTATATTCTTACGCCACAACTTCTTTGCTACATGTGAATCGGCTAAGCGAACTACGGTAAGTTATTATTGAACGTGGTGTTCTTATCCGTTGGATCATTTATTACTCATACCAGTAGGTGGGTTGCTTCAGTACTCTTTATGCCTATGACCCCTTTCTGCCATTTTGTTTGAGTTAGTTGTTCAATCTATAAATAAAGTTACGACATTGCTATAGGGAAGGGGCACTGTAAATTGTATAACGAATTTACTAATACAGGTTTAACAGCGTTTTAAGCAGTATGAAGCATATACTGTTTGAGGCTTTCGCGGTTACTGGAATTATTGTTCTTAACATAGAATTTCGGCTTAGACCGTGTAGTATTTGTATATGAACACCCAGCATTTTCTGTTGTTTGTGCATCCATATTCACTAACGTTTCGCAAGACCTTACAGCTTGCATCATCAGAGTGCTATTCATAGTCCTCCGTGTCAGGCGCGCGGAGTGGCGTAACGCTGGCGCTGGTTGGTCGTCCGAGTGCAACGTAATCCGTGGGGCGTGGCCGTATGACGCACAGTGCTTGTAATGCTTTAGAGTTTAGATAGTGTATCATAGGGGTCCACGTTTTACTAATCTTAAAGCCATCTTCCCTGTTGATATTATTTGGACGTTTTTCTATTTCTATGGCTTCACGTATCACTCGCGGGAAGTAGTGAGGTATTCTGGCAAGTACTCTGGCGTGCTCAAATTCTAAAGTGTGCCCATTTGTAAACGTATGCTCAGCTACGGCTGATTTTGTGATGCGTTTGTGTTTCCAATCGCCTTTATGTTCTTGAAGTCTTAGATCAACTGAACGACCAGTCTGTCCAATGTAACTCGAGCCGCAAGAACAAGGAATGCGATATACCCCAGCGGTTTTTAAACTTGGAATCTTGTATTTTACCGATCTGAAGCCGTTACCCAAAGTATGAAGCATCTTTAATTGTTTTAGCAAGTAACATTATAAATTTTTACCTAACTTTGCAAACACTCGGTATTAACTGTCCCAAAGAAAAGAACACGCAAACAACTAGATCAGACCAGAATAAAGAACACTGATTCAAACGTTGCCATCGGAATAACGTGGTCACTATCTAGATTTTTCTAATTGTAGAAGTGAAAATATACATTAATTTTAAGTTTCTCCGTGATAGTAAGTAGAAGAGAACATTTTAGATCATTTCCGTGATTGCTCCTTGCATACCTGACGATGAGAAGAGGTTCCTTAGACAAACTATATCTGTATGAAGTACTAATAACGTCAAACTCCACTGTCGCCTCTAGTATAGAGACACTGAATTTAGAAAAATTTCTTCAACGAAACCTTAAAAGCTGTTCAACGTGTATAATAATTTCGGGTTTATAAACTATAATTTATGAGATTTATTTTTGCAACATTTGTTTACTTCAAAAATATAAATTATTAAAAATAAATATTATTATTAGAATTCAACAAATGCAATGAATAAATCTGTTCAGCCAAACTTTTCAATCGATGTCTATATCCTAAGCTAAGTGTTATTTGCGTTTAAAAAGCCAAGTTCAACATTTATTTGCAGCGTATTCAATAGCGAATACAAGCGAATTGCTTAATATGTATTGGAATTTTAGAGCTTGTATTTAAAATTTTTTATTAATTGTTTACGTGCTTATTACATCGTAAGTGTGAGCCTCCTCCTCTTCCTCGCTCCAGCTTTATTACAGCATATGTTGAATTTCGCCACTCAATTAACTTGTTCCAAGCTTTATGCATCGAGCTTCCGCCACCCATGCGTATTAATTCGTTCTGCTATTTTATGTGTGTTAGTAATTAGTTCAACACTAAACATCCCGTAGCGATAAATGTGTCAACAGTCAAGTCAGTAATTCTGCTGAGCATAAAAAACGATATTGTCTTATTAGTACATCGTATAAATTGCTAATATTGCAGATCTTTCAAGAAATAAATTATACAGTCGTTTGTTTTATTTCGAACAAACATTTGCTCTTAATTGGAGAAGCATTAAACAAAATCCGTTACAAAACGTAATTTGTATGCTTTCAAGATATAAATTCTGCTAATAATCTGGATATATCTATTTAAAAAAAACTAATTTAAGGGCAAACCACGGAGTGAACCGTATATAAAAGCAAAATTATAGTATCCATGTATATTTCAAACTAGGTATACTTGCTTTACATGCTTCTCTTTTTCTGCTTTCATTATTTGTATAATAGGTAGTCAGAGCTGAGAAAATTACTTTTTAAAAGTAATTAATTACTAATTACCAATTATCGCCCAATGCAGTAATTTAATTACCAGAGATTCAATTACTCACAGGAAATAGTAATTCAATTACCAATTAGTAATTGTAATTGTACAACATCAATTACTTTTTCAATTACTTTCAATAAAAGTTATTGTCATTTAGTTGTATTTAGTAGAACTTTCTTGCAAGTTGCAACTATCATTAGTGTCGTGTCGATTCATAATCGTAATGTAAAAATGCTTAATTATTATGTTTTGTTAACTATAGTAACCTACATACTCTTTCACTTTTGAAGGTTTTTGATAATTAAATCTTGTAGCTACATGCACCGTTCACCAAAACCATAAGTTGTTAGTTTGTTTTGATGTAAGATGTAAGTAAATAAATAAATTCACGGATAACAATTATACAAGGTGTCCCAAAAAAATAATAAATGAGGCTTATATATACGGAGAATACCCTATTTCAATTTGCTTAATATGTAACTTAATAAGACCTTATCTTATTTTTTTGCTTTCTGGAGATTTGACACCCTATTTAGGTCAGTAATTTAGTAATTGAAATACCACAAAGTAATTCAATTACCTCGAGTAATTTCAATTACCACGGGTAATTCAAATACTTGTAAAGTGATTTAGATACTTTAGAGTAATTTAATTACACAAAAGTAATTGAGTAATTGAATTACGAGGAATTAATTACTTTCAAAAAGTAATTTTCGAGTACTTTAGAACAAAAATGGCAATTTTCAATTACAATTACCGCATTTTGAGAAGTAATTCAATTCCAAAGCAAATAAACAGAAAGGAATTTAATTAGTAATTTAATTAAAAAGTAATTAATTACTGCCAGCTCTGTATCTAGTCCGTATGTTTAAAAGATAAACGTGATGTATAATAGCTAAACATCGGTTTTATGCGGCCTGCATATATAGATATACAGGGCGATCAAAAATAAAATTGATAACGAGAGCCTATGACAAATATTACCACCGTTTACATTGCAATTTATAAAGTTACATTTGAACTACAATTAACTGTATTATTAGTTCATGTGACTTTAACGTGGTGTAATAAGCTACACAAATATACAAAAATATATAATTTAAAATATATTTATAAATTGAATTGAGAGATACATTAAAATAACATGTGGATAAGTTAAACAAGATGTCGAAAATTAATTTTAAACTTTAAAAAACTGACAATTCTATTCAACAAAAAACATTCTACAGATTAGGCAAGTTTTATTGTTTTCAATGACTCCCGCGATCAAATTTATTTTTGACCTCTCTGTACTAGCCTGCACTGTGCTTTATTTCTTCAGCATTGCAACAAAAAAAAAAAATTTTTACTTCATAGATTTATCTCCTTTATTATAAAAAGTCATTAGGTCGATTTTTTTACAACAGCTAGATTTTCTATTCCTTGTAACCTGTGCCATTAGTACACGCTGTAAAATATTCAATCTCGTATGTGATACCATGATATACACGTGGTTTGGTGACCATCAGGCGTGTACAAAAAATCTAGCAGTGATTAAATCGCATCAAGCTGCTTACTGCGGTGTATACAAACAGCAAGTTAATTACCAGTAATTTAACTTTCAAATTATTACATACCATGCAAAATTTTAAATTTGATATAAGACCTCTTCTGAAGGTCCTTTTCTTTGTTAATAGTAGTTATATATGTGCACATCTTCAAGGTACAGCAATATAGAGCACATGGACTTTCCCATACTAAAACAGCTATTAACACAATTAAAAATACAAACATATTTAGTTTAAAGACCCTCAAGGGTCGTACGATGGACTTTTGAGACTGTAATACATGTCTAGTTGTAAATTATCTATGCAAAGCCAGACCACAGATTAACTGCAGTTGGCCACTGTTCAGGTTTGGCCCACGGCAGTATAATGTTGAGGCTTTGATGCCACAATTTATAGCACCTTTTAAAAGCTACAGCTTTCGCGAAGACTCTTTTCGATGGTTCCTTACATTTAAAAAAAACTGCGACCGAAACTACCATTTTCTTCATAAAAATTTGTCAGTGCTAATGAAATCCTTATTTCTCCAAATATAAATTTGAGCAAAATCAGTGTATTGGCTTGTAGAAAAGAAATTTTTGAGCAAAACAGCCACAATGACATTCCATTCGAAAGAAGGACTGTCCTTGCCAAAACTGAGCAGGTGAAAACCCTCGCATACACTACAATAACTTATAAAGTTAATTTATTAAAGTTTCAAGTTTAATAGATATGCGAACTTTACATGAGAACCTGCATATTAATTAGTAAAAGATTATTATTAGTTCTGGAAACTTTGAATATGATACACGCAAAACTTACTTTACACTAGCAAGATGATTGACTGTTTAAAACACAAATATAAGCTATAAGCAACAGTATGCAAGGCAAGTTTCACAACTAGCCGCGGGTTTTGAATTACTTTTCAAGTATTGTAGACTAAGAACAAAACTAAAAGAACCAAGTTAGAGGGCTATTTGCTGCACGCAATATCACTTAGCCTAGCAACTGCTGTAGTTGTACTTTTAGCAGCCAAATACCGTACATATTACATACTTTTATTAAAATTAAAAGTACTTAATTGCAGCCATCTAAATAAAACTCGAAATCAATTAAGAAATCTCAACTTATTATGTATGTTAGAAACACATTTATTTTTATGTTACAGGCTGTGATTAAGTGGTAATAATGATTGTAACAAGTTGTCAATTTGGAAATGTTAAAAGAAGCATTGGTTTAACGGTGTACTAATTACTGAGCATTTCTTAACTTCGTCGTGTAATTACAGTTGGAAATTAAGTATTTTAAGCTGAAGTTTTAAGCCGACTTTGGAAAAGGTTTTTAAATTGCTCTGGGAGACGAATTACGCACAGTTCGATTTTCTGCTTAAATGAATTATGTTAAATCACAATCATTTATAAGCTAATTAAATTGTAAGGAAACGAAACGAAAAATTCAAGTTTTTCTATTTCTAGATCAAACTCGACTCGTTGAGGTTACTAATTTCTTGATAAGTTCTATTCAATTGTCAAAAATGTATTTTTTCTACTCACTCTATAGAAAGTCGGCTTTTGCGCCCTAGTTGTAAGAAACAAAACACTCAATTTCTAACCAGCGGGAGCCAATTTTTATTAACTCCCGGCCGGAGCCAATATTTTTTTGCTCCCGCATTTGTGTTTATGTCACCATGGATATCACATCAAAGCTTTACAACATTATGCTGATTTGGAAATTAGAGAAAATGTCACTACAGAAATCTAGAGTGACTATAATGATTTCCTAAAGCAAAATTTTTGAAATTTCGCCCAATAGGACATGCGTTCGAAGAAAAAATCATGTATATATCACTGGAGCAAAGATTCATTCCCTCCCTTGTGTGTTTAATGCCCTTCACTAACGCGTCGGGAGGAAATGAATACCTCTGCTACCTAGATATATAAATAGCTATTTCTGATGCCAGAGTAGCACAGAGTTATAACAAGAAAGATCGCCATTTATTTTCTGTACTGTAACTTACAAAAGTAAATTAGGCTCATCTCTTGTCCAACTTGCACAGTTTTTTTTAGGAACATGAACTTGAGCTTGGCATCGCCATACGTTGATAAACAATATACCTCCTCAGGCACTGCTTCAAATCAATGGCGGGTTCATTGCTTCCACCCAGAAACTGTTATCCAATTCTGACTCAAACACCTAGGGTTCTGTTAGTGCTTTTAGTTATGCCGTTATATTGCTGTGAGCAAAGGACAGTCAGTTGATACATTATACCCTGGGCTGCCAAGTAGTTTTTGAACTCAATGCTAGAATACTCATCGTTATTGTCAGACCGAAGATAATTAATCATCTAATTCCACAAGCTTTACCAAAACCTTACTATTATTATGGATCATATACCCAAATACAAAAATCAAACAATAACGTGAATCCCACAGGATTCCTCATCCATAGGTGCTAACACATCACTGTGAATAAGCTCCAATTTTCACTTGGCTGCCTTACCCTTATCTATAAACTGTTTTATTGTCTGCGCCCCCGCAAACAGGTGACACATGCCCTTTGCTCGTACTCTTTGAAGTGGATTCCTCATACCAAGTAGGAGTTCATTTTTGGTTCCCATGCTGTGTTGCTGGTCGATGATAATGCTCCCCCATTACTCTTCGTCTTTCACTTTCACCAAGCAGGGCAACCCCGCAGAAGCGATCCTTTCCTTCCACTGCTGGTTAACAAAACGTACTAGAACTTCATAATCAGACAAGACAGCATGAATCATGATAAAGTCAACTCATTTGTCTTCTATCTGTGGTCCCATACATGTAAGCTAGTTAAGCACTGTTAACGAAGATGTCTGTTATGTATTCTTCCATTGATGAAGAACTGCTTAACAATATTACAGTCATCTCGAAGGCGGTGGCAATACTGCATCCCTCAAACGCCTTTCTGAAGTTATCCCATGCTCCTTTTGCAGTTGTCTTGTTGCAAACGGGGACATGGCAGTTTTGCTTTACATATAGCTAAATTTTAGCAAGATTCTATTGTCTCTCTTCCTGTCTACCGGTGAGGTTAAAATGGAAGTTTCGACCAGATGGCCGTAAAGCCCTTCGTGTATTAGAGGCATCTTCATAACAAATTTCCAATTACCATAATTACACTGCTCTTCCAGCTCTTTAATGCTTTATTTTTGTACTCTAGAATAGCACTGCGTTCAGTAAACAACATATATGCACAAAGGCGTTGTTTTACACAAGTTCAAAACAACAAATAAGAAGTTGCTAAGAAACTACTACATAACTATATATCTACATATACTGTAATAGGTTATACTAACTATTAAAAAAGTAACATCATAACATTATTATTATTATTGCATAATTTTAGACTTTCCAGTGAGTAGTTTAGAACACAGGTTAGTCGATTAGCAATTTGATCTATGCTGACCCTATAATATTTTTCTATTTAAGCTATAGCCTTAGGTAGAAGCAATTTTCCAGGATCTTGGATTAATTCCTCGCCCAGTAGTAATAGAACGTTGTTCAGTTTGTAGAAAATGGAATATTAAAAATGTATTGTTGTTTGCATGAATATTTCATTAATGATAATGACATGACAATCGATAACTATAGTTTGCCTCAGGGCCTTATGCAAAATTTTAACGGCTGTACTTACAGCTAGCGAACCATTATACGGTGCCAGGACTTGCTAATTAGTATAAAACTGAGTTGAATTTAAATTTACCATTTGATTTAAAACTCTTACGTTCCAAAAATGAAACGTTAGACAATAGCCTTGAAGAACTTGCCATTCAGTGTTCCTTATCATTTTCTACTTTTAATTGTAGCAATACGCGCAGACACTTAACCCAGCTTTTGTACTCTCGTTTCAAGTGGAACGTGTAAGTTACGTAACTTGCAGTCGTCGGTAGTTACCGAGACATCAAAGCGCTTTGTAAAGGCAATTATGCTGTCTTTGTAATTTGTGCTCGTAACAGCACCTACGCGTTGTTCAATAAACTTTCCGACATTATTTTAAGTAGGTATGCTTAGGCTGCAATCGATTGGACAGATCAAATTACCGAAAGTGTTCTCCATCACTATTTGATGGCTTTAATGAGAGCCTATTGTGAGCACAGATGACTTTGAGTGCTGGAGTGCTGGTTAAAAATGAGATTTTCCGTAGAAATACGGAAGAAGTACATAATACGCCACCGCTTTTCTAAAGCGATTTCAACTTAATACTTGATATTAAAATTGTATTTACATTGTTTAGCAATCAATTTATCTTCCAAAATATGTTAGTGATGCAAACGCGTTAAGTTTCTTTAATATTATTACAACTTAAAATCCAACAACAATTGTTACACTAAAATACATTTACGACAGATAACAAAGCCAACAATGTACACAGCTACAGTCAGTGGGACACAGACGGAGTATTGCTCTGAATGAGTAGGTGTTTCTAACTAAAGGCATTCGGTATGACGTAGAAAATATGAAATAAAGTCTAGATGGCTGCGTGAAGTTACGTAGCCCCCACCTGCTGATGCTTAATTCGCTTAATTCAACTTCATACGGCTGAGTACAGGTGAATACCATAGTACAACTGCACCGTTATATTGATCATACATTAATACAGGTGAAATATTCAGTGGGCAGCCGTAGCTGGTCTATTTTCAATTTATAACTGCAATAGAGAAATTCCTTAACAGTAACGACCTTGGTCTAACGCTGTAATTTATGGATCATATTATGCTGATCGCAATCCAACCAACCTTTTAACAATGCTCATAACCTTCCCTTATGAGAAGAAGTTCAAAACGTGTGCCCGAGATACGAATATTCGCGTAGGCACATATATAAAACAGTATCAGTTTTAATTATAAATACGAAGCTGTATAAATGTCACAGATACGCAGCTTAAATTAGGGAAGTTTAAGGAGTTCCAGCTTCCAAAGGTTTGCCTGGTATGGTAGAATAGTCTATCACTAAACCCGATTCAACAACAAGGTCGCCTAAGCTGCAAATATGCTGGAATCTGACCTGGGGCACAACACGCCCACAAAAAAGGACGATTGGGTGGTTGAAACGGTGGAATCTGATTTGAGGTGCGAGTGGCCCACGAAGAAATTCTTGAGCAGAAAGATTCGCTAGGCCATTGAGATTTACAAACACCCTAATAATCTCGATCAGGACGCCCACCGTCAATCAACCGCGACACTTGCCTATAAATTCTCGCCTTTCTCCTTCCGATCGTTAGACGAGTTTCGCCTCTAGCGTGGTTTACACGTTAGGTTACCGTGCGTTTCTATCCCTTCCCTTGCAAAAGAGTTTTGCCTCTGGCGCGGTTTACACGTTGATTTACCGTGATCTTTTGCTTTTCTTCTGATAAAGTCCCCTACGAAAGTGGGCCAAACTCGACCTCAATAATGGCACTGCCCAATTCCGGAAGTCGTTTGTTACATAATGCAATATAAATATACAACTGTAATCTCAAAATCATTTAACGGCCTTCTTGAAAGTCTTGAAATGTTTGATAGATTTCACGGAACCAACATTAATTTATTATGCTAAATCGCACAATTTTATATGGTCATGGCGTTATTTCAGTGGTATGTTGCTACGGCTATACTCTTGC
The DNA here is from genome assembly GCA_940337035.1 of Agriotes lineatus. NCBI lineage: Eukaryota > Metazoa > Arthropoda > Insecta > Coleoptera > Elateridae > Agriotes > Agriotes lineatus. Next base: position 117,716 of record CALNHX010001022.1, read on the forward strand.
GATTTTGATTATCAACTGTTGTACTTTTGTATCGCACGTCTACTGAGAATTTTCATGTTATTTCTGTGTGGCCTTTTATTGTTTTTAACAAATCCATGGTCTTAAATTCTGGTAATGTGCTTTTACCATATTCTTCGCCTTTTCCTCACTCAATGATAAAGTTTTCGATCACATTTTTGTTTTAAGTATATTAGCAAAGTTTTCAACTCCAGAATGAGCTAGTAACGGTATCGCATATGTTTGTATCCTTGAGTTTTGCTTGGGTTGTTTATATCCTTTTTTCTCACACTTTTAGATATTATTAATTTACTGATCTATTGTTCATTACTAGGATGCTCGAATAATTAAATAGTATAGACATTAATCAATTACTAGCTCTCTCAAACCATGCAAATATGTGGATCTAACGTTCGTACTATGTACACAAAGAATCATTGAAAATGAACAGGGCTATGCAACCAAGTTGATTACGTTTTCTGAATTCCTCTTGTCTCTAAAGTAGAATAGTGTTGTTCTAACTCTCTGCCCATCGTAATAATAAAATAACGTTGCACGCAATTGCAAAAACGTCGGTTAAGTCAATTTGAAATGCATAACCCTGTTCATTTTCAATGATCGCAAGTGTACCAGAAAGATTAATAATACTATTCTATATAGAAATGGATACATCCAATCCATGGATTTCGGCCATGCCAGGACAGAAATTCCCAGGGATTTTCTTATCGAAACCAGTACTGAGAATTTACTCTGGCGCTGTGGATAGGGTGCCAGGCTTTTTATAAGCAAGTCCTAGGTTCTAATCCATGGTGGAACTTTCTTCCCATTGAGGCCGCAGTGTGCGTGAACCTGGTCCACTCTCCACCAAAAAAAAGGTCGAGGGTTGGGTCGTCAACTAAAGTCATCCTATGCATGTGTTTGTTCCAGTCTACAATGACCACAAAGTGTTCCTATAACAAGACGCAGTTTAGTTCGTGGCAATATTGTAGGATCTTGCAATCCTTCGCAAGGCAGCTGTTATAGCCATAGTTGTATAGTGGCATTTGTCCATATTGACCAGTCTAATGCAATAGCGATTGCGAGTTTCTTGGCTAATTATGGTGTAGATGCAATTGCTGGTTTGGGACCCTAAAAAGGTTCTTGCAAGCTTTGCTTTTCCAGGTGATAGCTTGTCTGTTGTCAGAACTTTCTGCATGTTACCCAAATATGTTCTAGAACAGTATTCTTCGCCACCAATGTGCAGTGACACTAGAATTGTTGTCATTGTCTGTCTTGTTAACATCCTCACTGCAGGGGCATCAGTCTCTCTTCTTTGACAAGGTTTTACGTATTAAGGCCCCAGAACTCACAAAGCCAGATTGGGAAATCGCAGTGAAGGCCGTTGGAATTATTGAGTTTTAAACCCGGTTTTCTGGCGCAGAATCAGACGCTCATACCAATCAGCCATCTCCACTCTTGAAGTACCACTCTTGAAACAAAATTGTTATGGTTCAAGGTCACCAATGCTACGCTCTAGAATTGGCTTTGGACCGTTGATCATAGCTATTACCTCTGATTGATGGTGTATTTGCCTAATGCTACGCTTTTTTAAAGGTATAGGTCATCTAAAAAATACCATTTGCTGTTTTAGACTAATCTGTAAAAATGGATAGGTCAGTTTCAGATGCCGTTTCAGCCTTTGCGAGAATTAAATGCTTTTTAAAATAAATTTAGTCTATACAGAGCTTGCCATTGTTTTCAATATAATCAGTCCGTGGCCAGTCTCTTTCTGTATCTTTTGGTATTTCCGTCCAATGCCTCTATCCTTCCATAACCCTTTCACATTAGAGCCGTTCTTAGTGCCAAGTCCTCCACATAAATATCTAGTGGAGAAACCCCCACATCATTCACACGAACAGACATATATGTAGGCACTGCAAAATGTAATGGTATAATTAAACGTATACAGAGTACGTGAATACAACAAATTACGAGTTAAATGCCAAAGTTCGAAAATGCGTAACTATAAACTGACTATCCGAAGTCTTTGTCGTAAATATTGTTACAGTCTAAAACAACATTTACGACACCGTGCCAGCTCATACAAAAGTCACGAAAAAGCTAGACGATCAGCGCCCACGATATTACTCAAAATCGGGGCAAAAACTCACATAGGACCGCTGCCCTGCCCGTAACAAGAAGTGCCGACTAGACTCAGTCAAGCAAGGAGTGGTTTCAACACGAGATAACCTACGGGCAACGGCCTAATGGACGGTAAACAGATATAAATTGGATTGAGCGCCACCCAGTTCCATCAATATGAACGAAAATACAAAAGTAAGCCCAACAAGAAACCGGGAAGCAAATGAGTCTACCTTTCAACTTCTCACTTGGCGAAAACTCAAAAACCAAACGGGATATAGTAGAATCTGTGTATGCTGTCTGCGGCTGCCCGACACTGCGACGACGGAGCGCCCTGACCTACCTTTGAGGCTGACAACTCAGCCTGAAAATATGCACGCAACAGGCGTGGGGAAATCACAAAACAGCATATAGCAAAGCGATCTATTGGTCTAACGCACATATATAAATGGTTCAAGAATACATCAACACATATAGTTACTGACACTCGTCAGCGTACAGAGTAACAAGGGCAAATGTGACTATCAATTCGGGCCCAGAATTATCACTAGCATTAATTTAGTGCGAGAATCATAATAGCGGAACACATATTACAGTTATTAACGTTAACTAGCGCACAAAGCAAAAATGGCAAATATTACATGCACGTGGCAACTATATAATAATAATAATAATAATACCACATTTATTTACAGAATATAGATACATATGATACAAAAACAAAATGTAGATATAAATTTGTAAATAGGAGTGTGTTCGATAGAAGATAGAAGCTTTCATTTACCTAAGACAAAAAATATTATTAAAAAGCCATCTGCTATTACTTTCTGCCACAATTTTTGATTTAATAATTTAAGGAATTGCTAAAATTAGTAGTACTCACTTTGCATTATGTTTCCCTACAGTTTTCAAATCATAAAATAATTGTGCACTGTTACAGCATTGTCTTACAATTATCTGCTTTGTCATCACGCCAAAGCAGGAAGCGCAGCGTTCTGTAAACTAAGTAACACATTGGAACCTGTAATATCGAATGTCTTCCGGTTGAAATATTCGTATAAGAGATAGTTAGGTATTGTGGAACAGTGTTTGCCGAATACTGTTAATTTAAGTATCAAACATAGCCCTGTCTTTGAAATAACTGTAATGATCATTGTTATACTCGTATATTTATCAATGCAAAAATGGTAAGCACATTTTTAACAACATACACGGGACTACTAAGTAGAGCGATAAAAAACGATTTCTCTTCATGTATATTTTCGTATAATTGGATAAATAATATATTCTACTAAGATGATATTTTACATAGGTGAACGTTTATTTGTTGTATTTTAGTTCTTATAAGACACACAGATAAATGTCCTCAATATCGGGAAGCATCAGGTATGATCAGTAAACAAATGAAGTCAGAATAAGTGATAATGACATAGGATATTACGAATGACAATCGATTATTAGTTTCAAGAGTGAAAGGAAAACTTCAGAAGTGCCCGAAACGGTAGATGAGCTTTAGTGACTATCAGTGAGAAAAATGTGTTTCAGTCATTATTTTTAGTATCACACTATCTTTACAATTTAACTATGGGCTGATCGTGTTCAAGGCTAACTTCTACAATACACGCTACCTTATTTATTGCAGTATCGCCTGGTCCTAAGGTCGGTGGCGGGACCTTGCCTTACAGCATCAGAATGTAGCGACGGCAGCAGCTGGGATATCTTTCACAGGGCACGATGCGACGGAACTCGTATGAAAAAAAAACAGGGAGACCTTTTGCACGCCCTCGTTGGATATAATCCCGCCTAAGAACTAGTGGTAAATTGCCTTCATGGCATTCGAGACTACGGGGCGTTGGTCACCAAAGCGGAACAGCAGCAAATACCACACACCTGCACTCAACTGGCCGCTTCAATGGCTCGTAAAGCTCTCTCAAAACTACGCTACATCAATGAACTCACTTGGCAAAAAGCCGCCACCTACCACGACCCAGGGGCCGCGGAGGCGGCGAAAAGCCACACTCGAAAACCCGTTCGCCGTAACTGCACAAGCAACTAAGTGCCCGAAACCGCGGCTGGCTCCTTACTGACTAACTCAAGCCGCATCACGCCACCCTGCCGATAGGGAAGCGCGGCCACTACGTCTCTGTCGCTCTCACACTCGCGTTTTAAATTCAATGCAGAGAGCACTCCAGTAGCCAAGCTCGCAACAATTACGAGACGAAAACAGCCTACACGCAAGCGAGACGGCTCAAGGCCAGAGCGCAGCTGGGCGAACGACTTGAAGATAAACCTATATAAATTTGGTATACACTTAAATTTAGGCGGAAAATATTAAGGAAAGCTATATACAAGCGGGTCATAATCTTGAAATATCAATGAATCACTCATACTCACGTAAACTTTGAAAATGTCCCGACAATATGTTTCACCGAGTGAATAAATTGGATTCTGACCATGTTCTTTCTAAATGTTCAAAGAATACAGACAGAATCTTCAATACCCAATGGATAAGTACTAAATGTTGCGACCGTATAAGCGATATATAAGTAAAATGATTTTATAATTTTACATCTGCCGAGGAAATCGATAGTATTGTCCTGCGTCTAGATAGCTAGAATCTCGTAATACGAATTTTATTGCGGATTTCCCGGCCAGTTACGTCAATCTTTATTGCTTGTCTTAAGTTCGCGGGTGGTCACTTTGGTGTATAGCTGGAACTCAAACTCTGCTTTGTTATCGAAAAAAGTTTAAGTGCAGCAGCGTGCCGAAGATGGCGCAATTATTCCGCTTCTTGCATGGTGTTCTTTGTATTAGAAGGATTGAACACGATCAGCCCATAGTTAAATTGTAAAGATGTTATGATACTAAAAATAATGACTGAAACACATTTCTCTCACTGATAGTCACTAAAGCTCATCTACCGTTTCGTGCATTTCTGACGTTTTCCTTTCACTCTTGAAACTAATAATCGATTGTCATTCGCAATACCCTATGGCATTGTCACTTATTCTGACTTCATTTGTTTACTGATCATACCTGATGCTTCCCGAGATGGGGACATTTATCTGTGTGTCTTATAAGAACTAAAACACACAAAATAAACGTTCACCTATGTAAAATATTATCTCAGTAGAATACGAAAATTTACATGCAGTGAAATCGCTTTTTATCGCTCTACTTAGTCGCTCCGTGTATGTTGTTAAAAATGTGCGTACCATTTTCGCATCGATAAATATACGAGTATAACAATGATCATTACAGCTATTTCAATCAAAGACAGGACTATGTTTGATACTTAAATTAACAGTATTCGGTAAACACTGTTCCACAATACCTAACTATCTATTATACGAATATTTCAACCGGAAGACATTCGATATTACAGGTTCCAATGTGTTACTTAGTTTACAGAACGCTGCGCTTCCGGCTTTGGCGTCATGACAAAGCAGATAATTGTAAGACAATGCTGCAACAGTGCACAATTATTTTATAATGATTAGAAAACTGTAGGGAAACATAATGCAAAGTGAGTACTACTAATTTTAGCAATTCCTTAAATTATTAAATCAAAAATTGTGGCAGAAAGTAATAGCAGGATGGATTTTTAATGATATTTTTGTCTTAGGTAAATGAAAGCTTCTATCTTCTATCTATTGAACACAATTAAAAAGCTCTGAAATATGATATTTTGGGGGCAGCTACGTATTTTTCACCGATAGCTAAGAATTTTTGCGCTGTAGAAAATACCTTACCAAATTTATATCTAGTTCTACGAAACAATGTTTGCAGTAATTACGTTTGTTATGAGTTTGTGTCGGTGTAGAAGGGTAAATATTTGAGTAGTTGAATATTCGGATGAATGCATGTGTTTCTAAGCTTTAGGTATGTTTACTGTTAATATTGAACCTAACACTATTAGTTACAATTCTATGGAAGTAGGTAACTGGCATTTTGTAAAATTCTTAGTTGAGAAATTCGTCTAGGATTGTATAGTATCTCGGACATTTATTTGTACAATTATGACTAGTTTTGAAGAGGCATAACTTTATACTGTTAAATAAATATGGAAATTATTCTCGTTGTTTGTGTATTCGGATGTTTATGACCTGCATCTTCATGTTTTTATACAATACATAAATCCGTAACGATCCAATTATTTTTCTATTTCATATCGGAAACGACTCTTCCACTCTTTACTTTACGTCTGACCAAGTCTCTTACAATCGGCGATATTGTATCGCATCTTTAAATTTCATTTCCTGATTTCAGAGTTTGACATATCCAATTTCGGGGGCAACGGTCAAGTGAACTGTCCCGCATTCGGTACAATTCGTTTAAATTGTGGAAAACTTGAAATGCTTCCTTACAATAGCGTGTTTTTATTTTCTTAAAATGTTTAGCTTAAAATTTAGTTTATATTGAAAGTAGCTGTATTTTTACTGGTGTGATCAAAATTGTATAAAATAGTGGAAAAATGTATCTGTCTACTTCAATCCTGCTATTAAGCATCAGGATATTTCTGCAAATTAAACATTTTTTGTTCCACTCTTATCGCCGAAGGTAAATACCAATACAAAAACTAAGAGGCTATTAGATAAACTGACTTTAAAAATTTTAAAAGCTTTTAAAAATAATTTCACATTACTGACTGTACACTGTAAATATTTAAGATTCAATTATAAAATCTCACTCTTTCTAACATTTATTCTAATGATAGAACCGTGTACATAGAACTAATATGAATATCCCATTTAATTTTTCACCTCAGCACCGTTAGCTCAGGTAGGGTGTTACGAATTTAAGAATTCAATAGGATTACCCAACTTTAGCGGAGATTCAACCTACGTCATTCCTTGCGTCATCATACCGTTTCAGAGTTCCGTGGCCTATTTTTAAACTTCCGTTGCGTTCCCCCGTTTCATTAATATATTTAATAAATATGGGGCGCTTCTTGCGTTGAATTTTTAACATAAGTGATATCGATCGTCGTCAAATTAAATTGAATAAAGCGTAATTTCTTTGCTTATGGAATTTGTCGAAATGTAGGTACTTAGCGAAATTTTATCCACATAAAAGATATAAATATAGTTTATAGATGAAACTACTGCTAGTGATGCGGAAAAAGTAATATATGAGCATCTAAAAGCCTTTACTTGAACTTTATATTCGAACATAAGACATTTTATTGCCGTCAAAGTCCTACTGGCCTTGTCCTTGGCAGATCCAAGGACTAAAAACGCTTGCTCATACGAGCCCTAACCACTATATATTCGGCCATTTCAATAATTTTGCTCTACTAACATAAAACATGATTTTATGAGTGGACGGAGAACAATTAAGGCACCGCATTCGCGGATTAAGGATTAAGGATTTCGAAGATCTCTTATCATGTTTTAACGAAAAGAAAATGTTGTACCTTAATTGCTTTTTCTTCAATCATAAAACTCTGTTTTTACGTGAAGGAAATAAAATTATTGAAATGGCCGAATATATAGTGGTTAGGGCTCGTATATTGTTTGTATTTAAATGCATATTTATATTTTATAAATTTTCAGTGATTAATGCTAAGTTACGTTCTAAGTTCTCATACGTTTACATAGTATAAATACAGTATAATGAGTAACCATTACAACTAACCCCATGTTATTACTTAACCAATACTATAATCCATTGTCGCTTCCAACTTCACATCAATAAAGCTCCTTCGTTCAAACACTGCCAACGAGCTTTTGTATTTTCGTAATCACACAAGATTTCCGCTCGAGGAATCTGAGACGTATGTGGTGTGTTTGAAAACCTCGGCTACTCGAAAACTACAGTTGTTTGAGTGGTGTTAAAACTTTTTACCACTTAGTCCACATGTTCATGTGACGTAAGCCCAATGTTCAACAGAAAATACTTTCCTTGATTGAAGGTATTGAATAACTGAATTTCGATAAATTTAATGTTAATTCTGGCGAATTCTAACTAAGAAAAAATGTAAGGATGTTACTTCTACAAATTTAAGTTATCTTTCTTTGTCGGTAAATTATTAAAAGGAAATAGAATACAATAAAATTTTCGATTGTGAAATCAGAATAATAGTAAGCAACTTCTTAATTTTTATAAAAATATTTTGATGCGTCACTTACATTTATAAATTTGTAAAATCTGTGCTTTCATATTGTAGGGTTTAAATGAATTAATATACTGATTAGTTGCAGCATTGAAGCTTACTTTAACTTGAAGTATAAACAAATTTTTCAGACTACGTCTTCAAAACGGATCCAGTGAGAAAATCGTATTATAAAAAATGTAACATTAAAACTAGTTAATTACTGGCATATATGTAAAATTAGTGTGACAAATGTAAACTGCCGACAAAGGTATACTAAACTCATGCTTTACTTATTTAATTTTAAACAAAATACGCTTTGGCCATAGTTAAGATTTTTTTCTAATGATAAAATAATTTTTAATATTTTATTGTTATATAAAATAATGATACAGATGGTATCTTAATAGTAGATTATGTTATTAGGAGTAAAAGTGATAGTTTATGTGGCGAAGCTGAAGTTTATTTAGCCGAACGTTAGTGATTAATTTAAAAAAAAGGATGCATCGACCGTGAATCGAACCCAGGCCACCCGCGTGACTGGCGAGCACTGTACCCCTGCGCCAACCTCGGTTGTTCAAATAACGCGCTACTGTAATGATATATGAACATACTGAATCACCCGAGCTAATAGCACACGGCCACAGCAGCTGTCACACCATACCCACGGCGACAGATGCTCCGATCCGCTGCTTAAAGGTTTATTTAAATTAAAACTTTTTCGTACTCTTTTTGAAAATAAAAACCGGCCTACGATCTAAGTCCAAAATTTAGCAAAATTTTAAGCCATTACACAATTTAATCGGTCCAGTATCTTCGGAGGAGATAGAGAACAAACATAGAAAGAAAGAAAGAGGGCAACGATTTTGTGTGCTTAGGCAGATAAAGTACGCAAAAGTCGCTATTTTATCTGCTTAGGCAGATAAAGTGACACTTTTACCTTATCAATAAAGACAAATAAGTTGTCAATTTTGTGACGTTTGCGGATAAATACTATTACGATTGCTAAGAGTCTCATGTTTAGCAACAACTTTTGCGTATATTCTCATAGCTATCATTGTAACAAGTGACAACATATCTGACGTCCAATCTATTAAAATCAAATTGCAGAATGACATCTGGAGGAGATAGATGCATTAACACTTGAAGTATGTAAGATCTAATTACCATCTTGGCGCAATGTAAGTTATTATTCTCTTATAGATTTTTAGTTTCTTGTTTATTTATGGTCTACTATCTATCACGTTGAATCTTAACAGTAATGGTCATCGGCTAAATCTGCGGCAGTCCATGAACGTTTCGTCACTCCGGGTATAACTGGAACATAAAAATGCTTTTCTTAGTAATCCGTATCCTATATGGGACGAAGCGTGTACTTGAAAACGATCTTATGTTCTTAGGAAATAAGTTTTCTGTAATTAGCATATAAACCAATAGCAAGGGACTATTTGTCTTAGTTTCTATGAAGATAATTGAACTCAAAGGACACTTTTGCACTAAATCAATTTTAGCGATAATTTGCACAAGTGCACATTTTCAGTGTTAATTCGTGCTTCTCGAACGTTACAAAATCTTCATTTATGGAGGAAATAACACGTAAGGAAGGATTCTTACCGAATTTCTCTCGTGCACTAGATACTCCTAAATATCAGTAATATTCAGTGCATTAAGTATATTAAAAGTCATAATAGATACCTTCTGTATGTGATTACTAATGATAGCTACATTATTAGTATTTATATTAACTTAGATTCCATATTGGTTTATTTATTTAGTCAGTTATGGATTTGGCGACTATTATATTAAAGAAGCAACAATAAGTAATAAAACCTTGCTCTAAGGACGACCTGGTTGGCAAAACTAACAGTAGCATCGTTCACAGCCAGAGCTATTTCAATATGTACCATAATTGTTTAAACAGGTCTTCCCGATTTTTGGCAATACCATTATGTGGAGATCACCACGAGGAGTCACATTGTATTATTATATCGATCACAAATATTACAACCATCCACATTGGCTATGCAGCTCCGTCAATGAGCGACCGCCATTTCTTGCAGTTTTGCATCCTCGTAAACGTCAGCTACCCTTAATGAAAGGGTTCGGTGAAAGCGTGGCCTGGATGACACATTTAAAAATTCTTGACGTTGTGAAACATCGATAAGAAAGAAGGATAAGGGATATTTGTTATTTTTTATTCGTTTTCTACATCGTTTCTCTTGCAAACTCTGCTATTTTTTCGATATGATTACAGATTTTGAAGTTTTTAAAACTGGGGATCTCCAGATATTTACTGATATTCTCGGTGTATACTTCGGGTTGCTCTGGTGGTCAAACATTAAGCTTCTGTTTTTTGGCCATGTTTGCTCTTTCGCAGATTAATTGTCAGTTTGAGTCACTTCCAACTGAAAGTTTGTTCAGAACAGTTATGTCTTGAATTATGCGCTTTTTATTTGGAAGATAAACCAGTTTCGTTCTTGGTACTTCCATTAGGACTTGACCAGGTTCATTTATATGTTCTTTTCTCAGAGGAATGTCTTCATTTCATACAATTTATGTTGTAGCAAAAAGTTTACCAACGTTTCATCTCTTTTAGGTCTTTCTTCGACTCAATAACTGTTTTTCTTTTTTCTTTCCAAGTTTAGCAACTAGAAGCTTGTAGTGTGCTGCGTTCTTGTTTTTTTGGTTTTTTCTATGTTTTCATAAAAGCTTTGGATTTCTTCGTTGTCATGATGAGTTATCGGAGCGTATCTATACTTGGATTACATTTAGGGAATACGTGGTGTATTAAAAAAAAGACCTTTTGCTATAAAACTTTATTTCTTATAGGATAATGTCAGTAAGCATTGTCCCATTCAAAGTAGTCCCTTCCACTCGCGATAGATCGCTGCCAACGTTGTTTAAATTTTTGGATTGCTTCCTGGAACTCGTTTTACGGGGTGGAGCACAACTCCGTTGTATTTTCCTAAATTTCCGATATAGTTTGAAAACGACGTCTTTTCACCGATTTCTTCAACTTTGGAAACAGCAAAAAATCTGCTGGGGCCAAATCCGGATAGATACTGGGGAATAAGGATTGACGCATGGCATGGTCCCTTTCTCAGCAACTTCTCCGATGGTTAAACGGCGGTTTCACGAATCACAGCGTGAGGTCTGATGATGTGGATGGTCGTCCAAATTGAGAACCGTCACTGGCCTCTGTTCTCATTTCTTTAAAATGTCAGAAACACTCATAGCAATGCATTCAGCTTCTAAAGTCGTTCCATAAGCATATCAAAAGCAACCGTAAAGTTGTTGCTGAGTTTTAAACAAAATTTTGTGCAAATACGTTGCTCTTCAAACCCCTTCATTTTAAAATCCGACGATGGGTACTTGTATGTACGGTCTTACTTCAACGGCTGTAGCCATGAGCGTAACTTGGGAATATTACTTGGGGGAGGAGGGGGGGGGGGGCAAAATCAAAACTCTGTCTACTACACACAAAAATATCAACTGTCGAAAACGGCTTCCACAACATTTTTCAACCTACATTGCAAAAGAATGCTACACTTGCACTTTAAAGCCATAATTTTGGGGGTCACTGCCCCCCTCCTTTGCCCCTCCCAAGTTACCCCTATGGCTGTAACTTGAGAACGAATGCCGATATTAGGATGTGCCCAAATCTGCTGTATTACTAAAACCCACCCCTAGTCCCTCCCTCTAGGCCAAATGACCCCCACCGAAAGGGTGACGCACTATTCAAAAAGTTTGTCTTGAATTGAACACAGCTTGTATATTTTCTTTAATCTCAAATGTACATGCCTTATTCTAGCTGAAATGCGGCAAATGCTTTGAATGTTTTTAACTTTGTTCTTCTCCTTTGTGTTATGGCACCTGACATTAATTTGATTTGGTCTTCTGTGCCCTACCTTACTTCTCCAATTCCCACACTGTCCCATTTGACGCGTCGAGCTCTTCTTCTAATCCTGTTATTTTTGGTCCGTTGATACGTTATATGTAGTTGCGTATAATGTTCGGAGTAATTTTTCCAAATTGAGGTGTCTCTGTGAGCAGTTGCCTCTCCTAGAATCCTTGAAGCAGACCTTATCTAAGGTGGGATTTAGAATTCCTTCTACACACTTGGGCTACTCTTTCATACTCACCATAGAGAGAAAAGGTTTGTTTAGCCATAATCTTCCGCTATGATCAGAAAGGTTGGAAAATGGTTAGAATGCTGGAAGGATGCCGTAAACAGGTTGGATGGGATTTAGGTTGGAACTTGATATCTCTCGGCACTAGGAAGTGAGGGACAATCAGGAGCCTACGTGGCCAGGATCGCTATTCCAGTACATCTATTCTACACTTATGCCAATTACATCATTGGAAATAAAAAAATTACTGAGACCTGGGGATTCAATAAAATCATTAAGAAAACCACTCATGAGATCAATAAGAGATGTGTTCAATATATGTTTGGAACAATAAACACGATTCCAGTGTAGTGGTAATATTGTCGTACAAAAGGAGTGATGTTACAAAATTAGAAAATTATATACTTATCAACAGATACGTACAAACTGTTTATGAAAATTCTAGTGAAGAGATTAATACTTAAATTGGACTTTTATCAGCCCACATAACAAGCAAGACTTTTATAGCAGGATATGGTTCACACAAAGGATCGTTTAAAGAGCAAAAAAATCTTGATTGAATAGCGTAGTCAATATAACAGACGATAGTTTGAACGTTCATAGACTAGTACGAGGTGTACCCTGCCAGTGCAAACATATGGAGAGGAGACTTTAACACTAACGCAAATATCGGTTAAGAACAGCCAATGATCCATGACGCCTGAAATGCTTGGCGTGAGCGTCAGAAGTCGTATACCAAATAGAGAAATCCAGAGAAGCTTAGAAGTCCAACACGTCATCAAAAGAACTTGCAATATTAACATGGATCTGGGAAGATCATTTGGCAAAAGTCGAAGATGGTGGGTAGACCACACGGACAATGGAATGGAAGTCCAGAGAGAACAAACTAAGCTAAGGAACACTACCGACCAGATGAACGGACGACCTTAAAAGAGTAGCAAGGAACTAGATGTGCCTACGCAGAGCAGTGGACGTTATTGGCTGTGTGATGATGGTCAATATTGTGAAAATATAAAAATTGCATGTAAATGAAAATTATCTAACATAGCTAAATATCATTATCACAATTATTATGAAGATCTGGCTTTTTTATAATTATAACAACTTTTATATATTACGACAAGTGATCATCTTCTTTATTTTAGTTTAGAGCTTCTGAGGTGGCTAAACCAAAATTATTCAACTTGAGAAATTAACAACCAGCAACCTTTCTATATATTCGAAATTGCACCCAATGGCCTTTAGTGCTAGACGTGTTACCGAGTACTACTATCTAACTATTCTATTGGGAGGAATGGCTGTCGCATGTTGGTGTCATAATTTTTCCCTCTATAATTTAATTTAGGACGTTTGGGTGTGTTATTTTCTTATAATTTTATAGTTCCTTATTTTATTTCTTAATTGGCGCTTTTCTATGTTTAATGTTTTATCACTTCTGCGGCAGATTGATTTCGACCCTTACTATCTTCAGCAATGAATCAGTCCCGACCAACCTAAAATTATATGAAAGATGTCATGAAACTACATAAGTTAAAGGAAAGTCGAAAAATTGGTAAATGAGTATATTATTCCCAATGTCTGTAAACATCGCAACTCGAGAACGACACAACATATCAGGATGGTTGATTTGTGCGCCATTTTGTATAAAGTATTAATTTAAAGAACTAAAAAAGTTTTGTACGAAATTGGTTGCTTCTTTCTTTGTATGTATTTGTCGATTTATATTCGCGTTACCAGTAATAGACGTTAAGCGATTACCTACATATCATCGCTATCATATTGATGACCTATTGGCAACACTGAAATGCCACATTATCGGTGCTGGCTTCTCCATTAGTACTGTAGTAACATGTGCTCATTGCACTACATAGGAACTGGTTAATATGGTAACACTAGGTTTTTATTTTACAAATCTAAAAAAGCCATTAAAAATTTCTACTCCAAATGATATTTTTCAAATATTAATGTAAGGATTTGGTATTTTATACAAATAGCATTGTCCCCTTACAATACTCTCCACTAACTGTATTGATAAATCTCCGACTCGATTTTAAACCGATTTCCTCTGTCTGAAAAATCAATCCAAGCCAACAGCGTGCCGCAGTATCGATAAGAGGCTTGCACCACCTCATCTTATTAATTTACATATTAAATATTTTTTCATTGTTTTATAATTCTGCTTATCGAGTTCTTTTCCTTTCCTTAGAATATCTTATTATTGTGCATACGTATATTTCTCTCTCTCTCACTCTATCCGTCAATTCAAATTATATTATGTCAGAAGCCTTATATTGTCCGGACCATGCTAATATGGCCTCTTGCTGCTTTTATTCCATTTTTGTACACAAATAACTACTTCGTATTGCATTTAAAGGGTTAAAATTTAAATCTTGTAAGAGTTCCTGTCGATTATATTCTTCGTTTTTTCATTATTTACGTACAGTTAATGATTAATTTTAAGAAATTGTTTCTATAGTTTGTATTTGTATTATAATAACTGCTAATGCTGAGGCACTACTAAATGTACAAAATATTTGACAGTGCATTTTGCACATTTTTTGTAAACTGTAATTCGTATTACTATATTTAGTCTCACTACACGAAATGCACCAAAATTTTGTGGCTGCACATAAATTAATTCAACAACTTGATATTCCTGGAATGGTTTTGTAATAACGTACGCCTCAGTGTGCTGACAAACATTAACGGGAAAACTTTTCCACTAAGGATTAGCTTGTCACATTTTTCTTTCTCAACGCCAATTAATCATTTCATTCCGTTGCAAAACTTCCCGAAGTTGAAACAATTGATTGCTTTTAAACAAACTGGGAGTTGCTTTAGCTCCGCAAAATGCTGGTGGCCGTTTTCTAAAAATTGAAATTTTCGAAGAGGATGGGTTCAAACGACTTACCTGCACGTAACGTTTCGATTGTTCAAATGCATGCACGAGGAGAATTTCCTGTGATGCACAACAGAAGCAAGTTCACTATGCGGAAGGTTTACTTGCAACTAGTTCTAAACGGAAATTGTGAGGTTGCAATGCATCACGGAAACAGCTACGGTAAGGAGATTTGCAGTGCCCTGCCAACTAGGATCTTCGTCTCTCAACGCCAGTAGTTTGTACAATATATGTGCTTCGTCGTTACACATGAATGTATTTTATTTTTTTCACATATGCAGACTTAAGATAAAAACTCAAAGAATCAAAATAATCTTATTGAATGGAATAGGAATCATATGGATGGATGAATGTACAATGCTGATTTTCTCAATTTCTATATGTACTGAAACTACGAGGTTTGGTTGGAAACTAACGCACATACTAAAATATCTTGCTAATTAATTTCTCATTGTTACCTTATACGTAGCAATGATTCGCATTCCCAACAGTGACAAGTTTAATTTTCTTCTCTACTCAATTTTGACTGCTGAAACTATAGCCCCACCTGAAATTAATTGGCTGTATATGGTACGAGCACCATTCATATTGAATTTCGTCACAAAGTTTAATGCCCTTAAAAAGCTAAGTTTTGAGGTTATGCTTGTCTCCCATCCTACAGCCCCAACCTCATTCCTAGCGACTCCCCATCTCACTCCAAAAAAGATGTCCAGCAGCTAACTTTATTACAAATGATAAAGTAAAGCAAATTATGTTGTGCAGTGGAACAAAAACTATTCAATTCTACACTGACAGAATGAAGAAAATATATAGAACCGATGTAGAAAAATAAATACGTTAATTTCTAACTGAAGTATTGTGCATAATTTTATCTTTCTATTGGTTTACATGTACCCTTTCTTTCTCCATATATTGCGCGAAGTGCGTTACTTTTCAGTCGACCCTCGTATATCCACCGTAAAATACCCAAATTAAATTAGTAACTTCTATGCTGTGGTTGAACATTTTTTTATGGCTGCATGAAGTTCGTATATTGCTTCAGTCTATACATGACTAAAATAGCGTACGATTGGAAAAATTGTAAACCCAATCTAACTGATGAAATTTTATAGAAAGAAGTTATATTGATAATGATAAAGCTATAAAAGGGTTTTCATGAGGCATGCACAATCGCGTGGTAACAGTAGAAAACCGAACAAGTCATGCATTGTAGTAAAG
The DNA here is from genome assembly GCA_940337035.1 of Agriotes lineatus. Taxonomy (NCBI): domain Eukaryota; kingdom Metazoa; phylum Arthropoda; class Insecta; order Coleoptera; family Elateridae; genus Agriotes; species Agriotes lineatus. The sequence goes on from CALNHX010001022.1 coordinate 134,175, forward strand.
ATAGGTTTGTACATCACATAAATGATATAAAATTGTTGATGTCGCCCTTATCGCAACAGATAAATCAAGTCGATTCCAGCAAGTTTACAAAACGCATGGCGGAGTAAGAACGTCCAAAGGTACAAAGCATTCAATAAACTCAATACAGTACAATACAAGATCGTAAAACCGGCGTGTTTGTGGAGTTAATGCTATTTTAAATTTACCACTTACCTTAGAATTATAGATTTTCTTTTTGAATAGAACGACCGAATTTGTTCCTAATTGAATACAGATTTGATTTTCATATTTTCCATTATTATATACATACTTTCTTGTAAATTTTGTTACTAAGAATTTATGTCAGACGCCTGGCTTGTTCAAAAATGTAGAACGTAAATTGGAATGGAGCAATTATTTATAATTTTCTCAAGGACAAATAAGATAAAGAAAACAATTAAACTGTGCAACAGTTATGTTACAATATTTTTTGAAGAGGCAACAAACAAATACGTCCGGAACAGCTGAGCTTAAGATGAACCATTATAAATTCAATACTATAGAGAGAACAACCATGAAACACCGAAATCAGAAAAATATTCGCTTTGTGGTCGTTCTTATTGACCACGACGCGTTGTGCTCAATAGCAAACTGAACCCACTTTAGCTAATTAGCAGAATTACTAGGAATAACTTAATATTAGAACATTGTAATTACAGGTATACATAGAAGTGCTTTACAATTCAAAATTCCCAATGGTGCTTCGCCCATAGAATTCTCCGTCCAACAAGATCAGTACATGTGTACATGCGTGTGATTATAACATCCACTGTATTTAAAAATGAGAGATACTTTGTCGATAATAAAAACTCTTTAATAAAACACACATATACAGTACACATGAATGCAGAATGATATACACAAATACATATAGTGCGGACTAAAATATCGAAACGTACCAGACGGATCGTAGACGCGGAATGCTCCAATGAAATGTTTCTACCGAGTATAATGACGAATGCGAGTACTGTATGAATACGAATGCCTCGGTCATTGTGTTGTCGGTTCTTATATCGTCTTACTACTTGCCATTCTGCCCGGTTGCAGAGAATTGCTTAATTGGTCTCCTGCCGAGGCCGAACGTCTGACCAGAGAAAGTGTCCACCTTTGTCCAGCGTTTTGCCCCAGCAAGATAATTTTGTTATGCTCAGGTCGTGGCTACCTGTAGTTTTTATCGCTGCCCTTGCTGTTCGCAGTTCGCATTAGGTCGCCGAGATTGCGTTTGTAATTGCGCTCTCTAACATTACATCTGCGAATGCTGTCCGTCAATTGGGACACTTTTTGTATTGTTCATTATACTTTCCATTTATTTGCGCGTAGCGTTGCGTTCAAAGCGACCCAACCACTGACCGAATTCGGATAAACCGTTGATCGAAAGTTTTCACTTTTACGATTTACTGCGCTACATCTGAAGGCGTTTAACGGGCTTATTAGTTAGTGCACGTGGCAATTTGTCCGCTACAAAAGCGTCAAGCGCATGTTTCATGAGAAACAATAAGAGGAACAGCACATCATTGATACGATGGAGTTTAAGATATAAGAATGGTATGCTTATATGAAGAGGCAGAGAGAAGAACGGCTTCCAACAAAAGCATATAATTGAACTAAAAATGGTATGGAATATGAAAATTCCAAGAGCAATAAAAAGTAAAGGGTTGGAGGGCGAAAAGTGGATAGATAGAAAGGCATGGAGCTTAAGGCGGGAAAAGAGCGACAGCTGTAATATACCTACGCTGTCGATAGATAATATCTGAACAAAGTCAAATTATTTATAACCACATGGAAAGCAAGTGAATATACCGAAAAATCTAATGTTAGTTTTTCACTTTTAATTTTTATATTCTACGATGCTACTATGCCTTTTTTACTTCTCTCGTCTAAAGTGAAAAAATCACCATCCGAGATTTCTTCAGATTTTTACGTTTCCGGGTCCCTAGATGACGAAAACCATGTTTTCTCAATTCTGTCTGTCTGTCTGCTCGTCTGCTTGTCCGTCTGTATGTCCGTCTGTCTGCCCGCCTGTCCGTCTGTTAGCGGATAATTCTTGTTAGAGGAAGACGATATTACACACGTGGGTTATATGCCTATCCGGCTCAACACCGAATATACTTTCGGTCAAATATATACAGGGTGAGCACTTTAAAAAATAAAATGTCTACTTTTGTTTTAACGCAGAAATCGATAAAACTAATAATTTGCACATATTTCAGGTTTTTATCTTTTATGCAAATGAGACCCAACATATACAGGGTAAAAATTCTAAAAAGGAAAAGGTACTCTGGGAACAGCAGCCAGCATAACGAAAAGGTCTAGCGATCGCCACGAACTATAGTCAACGTAAGGGACAGAAATGTGCAACGATAGCCGAGCAGCGCAGCTGGCGCTGATGTAAAGGTGTAACGATCGCCGCATACCGCAGTATCGCAGATAGCAATGTACAGCGATCGGTGCACCTCGTACTTGCGAGGAAAGTTCTGTGTAACTCTCTTTACATATTTTTAAAAATTTGTTTGCTTGTCAGGTAAAATAACGTTTCTCTTAAATCGTATCATTTATCTGTCATAGCCGATTCTGTTATAGTATAATACTATTTTTTTGAGAATAGACGTGTTTTAAGTTATAAGTGGGTGTATTAATGTGTTACGAATACAAATATACAAGGTGAAGCATCACTTACGATACTCTAATTTACTTGGCCAAGTAAATAATTGTACGAGAAGGAAACACGCTCTGTATAATTCAAATAGTTCTGGTCTAAGATTAAATATTAAATGGTAAATATATGTTTCAATTATGTACGTGTAATACAAATATACTAGTATTAACTGGTAAAATAAAAATTAAGAAACTAATTAGTCAAAGCAATGTGTACGAAAATGGAAGAGCAACATTAAAAAACATCGTTAATTAGTAATGCATACCTTTCTATCGGCTTGTATATTCACTCCTGGTTTCCAAACATTTTGAATAATTAAATCATCAACAGGGAGGTGTTACGAGCTTGTGGAGAAAGTAGCGACCTGGTTTAAGGGCTTGCAATAGGGCACGAGGGTGACACTAGTTGTAAAAATGTGTGTGGTGATACAGTTTGGTAAGAAGTTTTTACCTATATAGAGCATATTCTAAACATTATTCGAAGAAAAACAGCCATATTAAACTTAGGAAGAGTACACGTACATCATATTTTCGCCTATTGTAGTTGTCATGTAAACATTTAATGTAAGAAAGTTTTACATTTTATATAATTTTGCCGTAATCAGTAAAATAATTGACCGCCAACTATTTTAGATTGCAACATATTCAAATATTACCTATAAAGCAGAGTAACGGTAAACATTTCTTAAAACTATTTTGCGACTGAAACTTTACCTTACTCGGTTGAGTGTATTTGAAATAATATTTCACTATACAACCGATTCATACATGTATGTTTTTTTAGTAGATTTTAATAAATAGCTTTAGTAAAGTGTGTGAAATGAAGCGAGCGCCACTGCGTCAGTTAAAAGTGAGCGTTCCTACAAAAGAGTATCGTGGGAGTATAGCGGCTTATTAACCTCACGAAAAATTCTGACATCCCATCGACGTTGTTGTTTGGCAACTCATAGGTTCAGTAAGCCAATAAAGAAAGTGTCCAGGTTCTCAAGTGGCGTAATAGCAAAAGCATCGCTGGGAATACCTGAAAGGAGCAGATCTAGGTTATTACTCAACTAAAGTGAAACCATTATCGCTTAGGGTAGGTCATTTATGCCAGATTTTGTTACGGACGATAAGTCATTGGAGCCCGGAGTTGTGTGAGTCACCGAAGCCGGCGTGTGTACCTATTAAACGAAACGGTGTAGTAGACTTTTAACCTAAATGCGTAGTAGAAAGAACTGCCTGCGTTGTGGTTTAATTATTATTGGCTTAAAGGTATGAAGCTGTCTTCGCTTCGTTTTTTTGTGCTTAATTATAGTGCTAATTATAGCACGCATCCAGGGTCAACATTTGGCTAACTACGAACTGGGGTAAACAAAGAAAGATAAATCTAATTGCTATTGAGATAGCTGGCAGTTCAAAAAGGCAAAAGAATTAAAAACGTAAGCACGTAAATAGACCCGCAAAAGGTTGTACGTTACAATTTGGCCCCCGATGTATGCGCAACAGCCGCCGCGTTACAATATTCTTAGACTGTTTACCGGTTTCAGGATATTAAGCCTTTGTTTACATATACAAAAGTGGGCTGGTAACTAGGTCATAACTTATCTGTAGGGTAATGGAATATTACCCTACATGGCAACCATAACCATATAGCAACCGATAAACTATTGAACATATCACGGATGTTATGAATCATAACATTCCTAGATATGTTAATAGCTATTATCAGATAGAATAATAATTCTAAAGAAAATATTACTATTTACCAAGAGAGAAGACAATCACATCCTTGTAACTTTGCAAGGCTCAAGCATAATTGATAGAGAAGAAAAGTAGTTCAATATTGACTTATTTAACCGTGCGTCTACAAATTTAATATAATAACCAACTTTGGTTTAAGTCAATATAAATTAATCGCTATTCTAAAAAACCTTAAAATTGCAGGATTCAAGAGATGCTGGCTGTAATACGTAGAAGAATATTTTGCAGTCGACTTAACTTATTAAATACAATTCTTTGAAGGATTACATTTATTTTCGCTAATAACGAAATCCCTAACAGAGAAACGACTATTTTTAGCATGCTGAACATATAGCATTTTTGGGAATATATTTTCTCTCTTTCTATATCTCGGTATATTAGATGACATTAGACTAGTTACTTCTTTTTATCTAACATGACACGATGCTGAACTAAGATTATTTGACTACTAAATCGTGATACGTCATTGCAGTAGAATTGAGTTGATTTATATAACACAAGAAGGAAATATATATGTTGAAAATAGTGGTTTCATGCGCTGGTCAATTAGATCGTTAGGTTTTTTGTTTTGGATTCCGTGTTCAGGAATTTCTCAAATGACAACTGTATATTGTTCCATTTGTTTATGTCTTGCATGTTATACATATTAGTAGTTATTAAAAATTTACGGATAATTGTTATTTTTATTCAAACTGAGTGTTTTTCTATATTTTTTCTCTTGTGCTAATAGATGTGTTGTTAATGCCTATCTTTTTCTTCCTGCTCGGGTATCTTGCACAAAACTGCATTTTGGCGATCAACTGCATGTTGTCTACATCCCAGGTTGTGAAATTTGGCAATTTTGCCTCTACAAGGCTGAAGACAGTTGCTATGTCGCTGATTCCGTCTTTCCTCGACCTTACGATGTAGAATCAAGTTAAGCAGGGCGTTTTTGAACCTCCCACTTTGCTCCGTTTTACGAGATTTTCCACTACGATTCTTTATAAGAATGCGTTATTGGTTATATGATCTATCCGAGAAATATACAGAAGTCTACAAGAGGTTCACATTTTAAAAGCTTCGATTTTATTAGGAAACTTACTGGCGGAACCATGAAACAAAATAAGCCACACATAATTTTAAATTGTTTCACTGACACCGAAAAGGCTTCGTTTCTATTCCAGATCTGAATTTCACCTTTTTACCTTCGCAGCATGTTTCATTGAGTGTAGATCTTGCAACTTATACGATAGATTCTCCAGCAATCGCCAGAAGATCGTCGTGGTACACTATTACTTGAGTTATGCCAATATTTATCTCTAAATCATGTTGTTTTCCAACCATCTCAGTGGCACAGTGGATAGAGTACTAAGCTTGCAATAAGCAAGTCCTCGGTTTGAATCCATGGATAGTCGAGTGGCCATTCGAAGTTGGGGTACAATTAACGTTGCTCTCTGAAGACTAGAATACGAAATGCAGTAACAAGACTGCACAAGGAACATACACACACGCCTAATTTGGGTGTAACACAACGGGTCCACATTGAGGACTAAGTGCGTGTAACATTGATTTATCCGCCACCCAAAAATCCAAACAATCCATACCTAATCTCTATTGTTTTCCACTACAATTTAGATTATTGAAAAGGAATTGAAGATATTCATATCGATGCCTGCGTTTCTATTCAATATCGTATAATCTTACATGGTCAAAGACTTTCATCAAATTGCTAAATCAGATGTTCAGTTGTTTATTATATTCTACAGATTTCTAAGCTCAGAATGAAAATAACGTAGATGGTTATCTTACTGTTTATGCAGCCTTGTTGTTCTCATACGATTGGTGTTAGATGTTTTAAATTGTAGTACACAGTAACCTGATGCTGGATTTACATAACAATTATATATTGTTATAACCTATTGTTGTCTGAGAAGATTCTCTCAATGTTTTAGATAGGCACTTTATTCTATGTCTTAATATTTCACTCAATATAGTATACTTACTACCATATGGATGACTTCATTCTCTCTTATTCTTATCTAACTTTTTTATTTTTCGTATGTCTTCAAAGAAAACAGACCAATGGAATAGTCTGTAAATTAAGAACGTTGCCAACACGTTGGATTGAAAGCAGTCTGTATAATAAAATGCCAGAACAGGCTCAATTCTTCTATAAGGCAATTGTATAAGGTAGAAAAGGAAGTTTAATATTGCTATAGATTATAATTTAAGGAGTGCTATAAATTGGCTGGTTCCCAGCTTATTTTTTCCTAGTTCATTTATATTTCATGTAAACATGAAACCGAGTAGATTAACTATGAGATACAGGATGTCTCAAAATTATATGGACATGGCTTAAATATGAATACCTCGGTCCAAAATAAGAAAATTTAACACAACTACTTATATCCAAATTTCTTTAGTTACATTGATGTTCCGTTTCAAAGTTCTTTTAAGTAAAGCTAATTTTCCTTATAAAAACAGCTCACTTTGATCGATTTGATCGATATTCGGTATGGTATGCCATGTGAGTCTAAGGCATCTTTTAAGATAATGTTGGTAATTATGAACGAATCACCAGTGAACAAAATGCGTGTGTCACGACACATATAAAGGGTAACTTTTAAAGAGTTAAGTGGATAACGTTCAATTATTTTCGAAAATATACATTCATTACTAAAATGTTCTGTCTTTATGATTTTTGATAGTTCTTATGGTTTAGCCACAAATAAATAAAATTTCAGTGTCTGTACCTTGCATGCCACAAAACAATCTGCTGCTAATTTTTAAACATAGTAGCAATTGTGTCTCAGTGACCACAGTTCTCAGGTATCTGTAAGAGAGTTGTTAAGTAATTAGCAACATTTAATCATCTTCGTTATTTCCATAATAATGGCAGTAAGATACACTTATGCCGAACAAACGGATATGTTGCCGGTTTTAATTTAATTTAATTTAATTTAATATATACTGACAAAACGGGCTAACGCCAAATAATATTGCCAGCATTCCCATACTTACAAAAAAAAAATTACACAAGTAAAAAATAGACACAAAGAGAAAAAAAATACATTTCAGCTTAACCCTAAAATTACATAATTATAATTCGTTTGCAAGGTAGCCAATTTCAGGAAGTTCACATTATTTCATTAGGATTTAATAAAATATACCAATTTTATGTAATTATGCATAATAGTGGTCGCGGTAGAAATTCAGAATAACAGTATTAAATTTAATTTGAGATGTATTAAATATATTAGCATCAGCCTCTGCAATGAATCTATTAGTTCGAATGAGCATTCTCACAATAGGCGAATGGAGTCGCATGTTAGTCCGGTAGGGTGGTACATACAGCATATCACGGGGTCTTGTTCTGTATGCCGGGACATAGAGACATATTAAAGGTAGTATGATGGGACAATCCAGGCGGTTATTAATTAACTTAAATAAAAACAGTATATCACTGATTTCGCGCCGATGGCGCAACTTAATGACCTTGAATTCCCGTCTTATAATTTGGAATATACTGTAGTCAGGATATATTCCATACTTTTTATAGTAAATGAATTTTAAAAATTTATTTTGAACTGTTTCAATTTTATTCTGGTATTTCTTGACGTCAGTCCCAGATCCGGCATCCATACTCAAGTTTAGTCCTAACAAGTGAATTATACAATACTATAATAGGTTTTATGGTTTTGAAGTTAGAAGTCGTCCTCATTAAGAAACCCAGGTTTCGCAATGAGGAGCTCGCTGCAGTTTCAATGTGAGACTGCCAGTTTAACGTAGGAACGAAAACCACACCTAGGTCTCTAATCTGAAACTCTCTACGTAAATTCACATCATGCATAGAATACTCTGACCATATATGAATCTTATTTAATGTATAAGTAATGTATTTACACTTATCAATATTAAAATGCAGTTTATTAACAACACTCCAGTCTACTACAGAATTAATATCATCTTGAAACAAATTTACATCCCTATTACTAGTAATTTTCTTAAAAATCTTAAGGTCATCAGCAAATAACAATCCAAAAGAATGCTTAAGACAGGAATGCAGATCATTGATAAAAATCAGAAATAGAAGCGGTTCCAAATTACTACCCTGAGGCACTCCGGATGGTGTTAAATAATAACGCGAACTATATCCCCTCAAACAGACTGACTGATATCTGTGCTCTAGATAAGACTTAAAAAACATAATTAAATCATCAGATAATCCAAAATTACTCAATTTTAGCAATAAAATATCATGGTTAACTTTATCGAAGGCCTTTGCAAAGTCTGTATATACTGTATCCACCTGCCCCCCCGCGTCCAACACGCTGCTTACAAAATCAGTAAATGAAATTAAATTTGTTTCAACTGATCGTTGTTCAAAGAAACCATGCTGTTCTGTGACAATTTGACGTTTAACGTGATTGAAAATTTTTGAATAAATTATCTATTCAAATATTTTAGCGGGTACAGATATAATTGAAATAGGCCTATAATTTTCAATGCCGCTTGACAACCAGATTTATATATAGGCGTAACCCGAGCCATTTTAAATGTTTCTGGAAATGTTTTCGTTTTTAAACATGTATTGTACAGTATAGTATTTGGATACTGGAATATTTCCCAACACGCTTTATATATGTAACAGGGTATGCCATCTGGTCCAGCAGATTTCTTAGGTTTTAAGTTTCTCAAAGCGACTGCAACTTCATCAAATACAATCTCCTTCAATGTAAGAATACCCATATCGGACCGCCGAGCTTGCGATAAGATTGCATGTATATCATAACGTGATTACGTGGTTCATTTGTATAAACGCTACTGAAATATTCAGCAAATGTATTAACAGCCTGTTCTTTAGGTACATATCGATAACTTTCTAAAGCGATATTACTATCTTTTTTATTATTTTTTACGTAGTTCCAAAATTCGTTAACATTTGTTCCTATACTATTTTCAACCGACTTTATATAATCATTTCTTGCATTCATAATTTTTAGTTTTAGTTCTCGTCGAATACGTGTAAATTCTTGTAAGTGGTATTCAGATTCATTTTTCCGTTTATGATGAAACCGCTTACGCTTTAAATTTGATATTATTTCCTTTGTGAACCATACAGGATATTTATTTCTGTTCGTCAGATTGCATTTGATTCTAGGTACAGTTTGATCTAGAATATTGTATAAAATGTTATAAAATTCATTAGTAGCCACATTAACATCTACTATGGGTTCAAGAATCCTCCAGTCTGTATTCTTCAACGCACTGTATAGTAACAGAAAATCAGCATTTTTAAAATCATACTTATTATTCAATGCGAGGTTATCGTTCACTGCAGGATTAAAACTAACTTGACATGTGATCAACAGAGCGGGGTGCAGAATATCAATTTTGGGATATTGTGAAAGAAATGTTTCCGAATCGTCGCATTCTGGATCATAGAACCTTTGCAAATATTGAAAGACACTTTCGCGACCCAGGAAGTTTTACACCAGTTACTGCTGATTGTGGACGTCTTCGTGTAATTCGTATCTCGCATGTAGAAGAAGAAATTTTGGAAACAATGGAAGAAAATCCTTAAATAAGTACTCAACGCTTGGCACTTGAAGTAGAAGTTGCGAAGGATGTTGCACACAGAGTTCTTAAAAAGCAGTTATTACATCCATGCCATTCAAACCGTGCAAGAGCTTTTTCCAGCTGATCCTGAGGTTCGTCTTGCGTTTTACCAGTTTATTAAAGAGAAAAGGGTCGAAGATATTAATCTTCATACTAAAATTTTGTTTACTGACGTGTTTTACAAGGAGAGAAGTGACAAATTTACACTGATTATCAAGTAACCGGTTAAGTGGTTTTTACACTATGAAGAATCTCTTGATTTTACATTAAACGTTCGTAATTATCTTCATGAACAGTTTCCTAACGAGTGAGTCGGTACAGGGGTTCACGTCCCTGCAAACTGGGCATCTCAATCAGTAGATTTATATATTTGCGATTCTTTTCTGTGGGGAGCATTAAGAAACAAAGTGTGTTTGAATCCAATAAACATACATGATGAACTTTGAAGCAATGAATAAATGCTATAGAGAGCACACTTTAACTTCTTGTGGACGCCGTTACTACATTTTTTTTGTGGCTTAATAGTAACAGATATCAAAAATTACAAAGACAAAAAATGTTTAATAAAGTATTTATCTTGTCGGAAAACAAATTCACAGGCCTAGCCATTACTGTGTGATATGTCTCGTGACACTTTTGTTTTCTTCATTAGTGATGGGTGGATAATCAGCCAACATCATTTCAAAAGGTGTCTCAGGCCCATGGTGCATGTCATCGAATATCAGCTAAATAGATTCAAGCTTTCTGGTTTTATACGGAAGGCTTTTTTTTACTTTGAAATAGATTATTGGCATAAGCAACGAGATTTGGATATACTAAGTAAGTTGCATTTAATCGTCCTATTCTGGCCATAGAAACCAATGGTTAAGCCATGCGCATGCATTTTAGAGACACCCTGTATACTATCCCATTGCAAAGAAAATTTGACTAAGTTTTAGATACACATCTGATGATTTTACCTTTATTTCATTTAAAATGCGTAAGTCCTTTTTTTTGTTTATGCTAATTTATTGAAACTAAAACATGTAGCCAGTATTTTATACAATATTTTTTTGTAATTGATACAATACCGATATAAATTAAGAATTAATGAAAACTCGATGTCTGAGCTCCAACTTTAAGCCAGGGCAATTAATCATCGTTGCTTATGCTCTAATAATCTTACATGTTAAGCAAGGTGTTTACTAAATAACAGAGAACTACGAAACTACAGACTACAGCTGAGGTCTTGCGTTCTGGTGCCTCGTCGCGTAATTGAGATCTTAACTCGTTACGAAATTCAAAATACTCACTTTCAACATAAAAAGAAATATCGGTTCGAGTAGGTCATTATTTACAAGGAATTGCGGAGCTTCAACACTTATGAGATATTGGAATTCCATCAAGTAGGCATCCTCTCCAGATTATTGCCCGAGACAAATGACGCTCTATTGAGCACCACATCGGGATGTTTGTGGCGCAGACCACAATATCTGTCCGCGATTGTTATGTAAAAGCTGGCTCAGTACTAAATTTGCAATCCTATTTGAGCTATATTTCACTCGTGAAAGGAATTCCTGGAAATTCTGAAATTTGTTGCAGCATGAAGCTCAGATAAATCACTAGTAATTCTATTATGGACACTAAGAAGTATGACAACGGTGAAATTAGGAGCACAACTTGCTGGATAAGTGGTGAATTTTTGGAGTAATGAATTAAAGCAAGCTCAGCTTAAAGTAATCGCCCGTGTGTTTCCAGCGGCCCAAAAAATTAATTTTCCAGCGTATATCATACAGGGGTAAATCTCTGCTAACGTAAATCACTTGCGGAAGCAAGTTTCCGTTTCAGATAGCATCCTGTTTTATAAGAAATTGCATCTTAGAGCTGGATGGGATATTTACATTAGAATTAGGAACGCAAGTCAAATCTCCTCGTTTCGTTAGTTTTTAACTCGTATTTACACTCTCAGCGTGTACTAGGTAATATTTGTAGTTACGCAATTTATTTCTATTGCTCAGCGAGGACAACAAATATATTAAACTTCTTGTGCCAATAAGATTACCCGAATTTCTAAGTAACATTGTACAGTTTGCGACAAAACATTCGAACTTCTTTGAAATACGTAATGGTTGTACTTCTCTATAAGTATACACGATATAATCAGGTACGGGGAAAGTGAGGTTATAAATACGATACCATCAAACCAATCAGCTGACACTAAGTAATGTAATTAAAATATCACGTCGGAAAATTTGATGAATAAAATAACATTTTGGATAAATGCCGTATCCAACTATCCACTATTGCACTACAGCTCATTAACTTGGCTTCCCCTCTCCATCCATCGCCCCTTCGTTCTTCCGCTTGGTTTTCGGCCTTCCCTTTGGTTTTCGGCCTTCTGGTGTTTGAATAAGTAGAGTGGCTTCAAAGCAAGAAGTACATAGGCGTGGCTACAGTTATGCCCCAATAGACGGTATCAGTGGCGTAGCAATGGGTATTTTGAGGGGGACAAATTAAAATTCCCATTTTAAAGGAAAACTTTTCATGCTGATTTATTTTTGGTTTCAAATGCTAAATAAATTAGCATGTCATAAGAAGTACAAGCTCTACTAGAAGCTCGCGAGGCCGCCCTCCCCTAAATGCTTTCCGCCGCGGGAGGACTCGCCGTGCGTCACACGCTCCATCCCGCGCCAGGCATTATTACTAAATTTGCCCGTTTTGCTGTGAATTTTTGCCAAAGCTGTGCATAGAACTTCGCCATTTGGTCGTGGCCGCATTTTAGACAACAGCTGGGAATCTGGCAGAGGGCGCAGGCCAAAGGCGCTTGAATACGCGTGCGACCTGAGAAAGTTCGAATATGACGCTACGGACCGTAAATGACTAACCCCAATGAGTCATGTAGCTACCAGACTATAAGGTGCTCGCCCAAACCCCGTTTTGATATTATTAACGAGTTAATAGTCACGCAAAAATTTAACAAAATGACACGACGAACGGCAATGAACTGAATACAACAGCGGAAATCACCTTGTTGAACGTAATGGACTCGTCCAGACGTATCTAGCGTTCTGCGCATCTATGACGCGGTGTACTTTACAAACTGAAAGACTTCTACTTTCCGTCTCTCTCTCTCTCTCTCTCTCTCTTTCTCTCTCTCTCTCTCTCTCTCTCTCTCTCTTTCTCTCTCTCTCTCACTCTCTCTCTCTCTCTGTGTGTGTTGGAATTCTACATACCAATGGGGCCAAAATTATACAGATTGGTGGCGGAAAATGTGAACATAGGTAGTCCAATGTGCTAGAATACAGTTTATGGGCTTTGTGTGAGTTAGACAGAAATAGACCTATATGCGATTAACATCTGGTATCCGCAGAATCAAGGTGTTTTCCACTACCATCAAGTTGTACAAAGGCTTCTTCTAATACTGCTCTGCTTCTTCCAAATAGAACAGCATCTACATACGCCAGCAGTTGAAATTGGCGATGATATGTAGCATATCCAGGATTTAATGAAATTCCTCGTATGATTCTTTCCAAAACAAGGTTAAATAATAGTGGCTACAAGACATCCCATTGCTTTAGATCCAACCCGTGTTAGGGGAAGTCCCAACATTTCGTACGAGAGTACGACTACTGGCAACTGAACTGTTGCGGAGTACTACAGAAAAGCAGCGCCAGACGTCATCCCCCATTTGTAAAATATGCAAATGTTGTAAAGGACGGAAGATCGCGTTATTTATGCTGGTTTTATAGTGCTTACAATTATTTAGAGCATACACAGCCCTGCTGTACTATAAGCTGTGCCAAAAAAATTGTTGATCATGTTTACTAACCAATATTTGGGGGATCATTATATTATACAGGGTGTTAGGTAAGCATGCGGCAAACATTCAAGGGGTTATTCCTTGGCCTATTCTAAGAATATTTTGTCCTATGATGATTTCTGAAAAACCCTTTCTTTCGAAGATACAGGGTGAACAAAATTTGCGACATTAACAACATTTTATTATCAAAAAGTACATGTAAAGTTGCTCAATCTACAATAAATGTTCGAAATGACTTCCTCCACCCTGGATACTTGGTTGTAGGTAAATTGCTCGAATGCAATTGCTCGAAAAGGAATTGCTCGAAATCAGTTGCTCGAAAGTCAATTGCTCGAATGTGACTTTGCTCGAATTGCAAGTTTCTCGAACAACAATTTCTCGATTATCTGTTGCTCGATAAAAAAAGTTGTGAAATAGCCTTAACTCGAATCAGTTAATATCAAATATAAAAAAAAACACAAATTACAAATTATAACCTTTATTAATAAAAAATAGTTATTGGTATGTGATTAAGTTAAAAATTATAAAAGCAAATATTATATGTTTTTAATATGAAATGTGCTATTCCACGGACATAATCATATATATTTCTGTCATGTCCATAATTATTTACTAATCTTAAAAGTCTGTGTGCACTATCACGATATATTCTTCGACTTATGGTGTGTTGCTGACCGCCGACATATTGTTCTATCCGTAATTAGTTCAAACTCTGCTCTCTCTTTAATTCCGAAATAAATTTCCAGATGTTAAGACCACATAAATTCGAGAAACTGCGGTTCGAGGAACTTGTATTTCGAGCAATTTGATTTTCGAGTAATTGATTTCGAGCAATTGCATTCGAGGAATTTGCCGGAGACGTGGATACTTGATAAGCTCATTGGCGTACGCCAAACTTTTATTATTTACATTAATGATTTCAAAAAATATCGCATATGGTTGTCGCATATTTTCGTCACTCTGTATCTTCGAAACAAAGGGCTTTTTCGGAAATCATCATAGGATAAAATATTCTTAGAATAGGCCAAGGAATAACCCCTTGCATTTTTGCTGCATGTTTACCCTGTATATTAAATTTATGTTTTTTGAATTAATGTATTAAGGCATATTAGATTTACACAGTTTTTGTAAACATATTTTCCTATATTTTTAATAACCTAACGATTTTTGTAAGCACTGTTAAAAACGTAACATTTTATGTAATACACGGTGCGAGGGATCAACCCTTACTAATAAAAAATGCCACAATTTTGTCAATTTTTGAAATTTTGGTTTGAAACTCACAAAATACTAACAAATATTTTTATTTCAAGAAAAAAATTCATTGTTTGATATAAACATCTTTGGATTTGATGATTGCGTCGAGTCTGCTGGTGAAAGTAGCGCACGATGCCAATCTCGGCGAAGACATGTCTTGAGCGCGTCCAAACTATGGTGTTTTTACAAAATACTTCAGATGGAAAAATCTTGAGGATTAGCGACTGGTGAAGAGGTGTGCAAGTGTTTTGCCAAAATGAATCCCGGAAAGTTCTAACCAAGAAATTGTCGATTTTCATGGGCTTTGTGGGGCGGCGCTGTGTCCTGTTGGAACGTCTATGGCCTGGTTTCGAATTGTTCATGTGCCTATGGTATCAATGCTTCTTTCAACACTTTTTCGCGGAATAGTCTTTTTTAGTTATTGCAGTGTTTAGTGATTATATGAAGCAGGAGTGAAAACGAACTCGTTCACATATATTTATAACATTTACAACAATAGCACCGTCTATAGACAAAGCCTAATCAATACTCCCACTCTTTGTTTACAGGTGCAAAGTAACTGAAAGTAAATGTCTGTTTTCTGTAAACTTCAGTCGTGGTAGAGCCTTGGTAAACATATCAGCCAACTGTGCTTCCGAATTAACATAGATGACTGACACTGAACCTTCTTCTACATGCTGGCGTATAAAATGATATTTAATATCTATATGTTTTGTCCGCTTATGGTGTTTTTCATTTTTAACTAGTCGACTAGCACTTTTGTTATCGACAAACAATTTTGTGGGTCCATTTAAATTCATACCAAGTTCTTGTAGAAATCTTCTTAACCAAACTACTTCTTGGGTAGCGTCAGATGCAGCTATATATTCTGATTCTGTAGTTGAACGTGAAACACACTTTTGCCTATGTGAAGACCAACTAACAGGTGCTCCAGCTGCAACAGTCACATATCCAGTTGTTGATCTTCTAGTATCTTGGTCCCCAGCAAAATCAGCATCAGAATATGCAGTCACATTAAGTTCCTTCCCACTGTAGCATAAACCGAAATCTTTGGTTTCTTTCAAATAACGAACTATTCTTTTTTCAACAGACCAATGTTCTTTATTTGAATTGCATAAATATCTACTAACTTGACTCACTGCGTACATGATATCTGGCCTTGTTACAGTTGCTAAAAACATTAAGCTTCCTACTGCTTCTCTATAGGGTACATTGTGAATTTCGTTACCAGTATAATTTTCTTTTGAAACTTGAAGCACTATGTTCGGATCTGCAGGAACAGCAGTTGGGTTGCAATCTTGCATGTTAAATTTCTTCAGACGTCTGGTAATATAGCTCTCTTGGTTTAAAAAGATCCTTTTCTGGTCTTTGTTCCGTTTAATTTCGATTCCTACATAATATCCTGGGTTACAAATGGTAATTTCAAACCTGGCACCCATATCGTTCAATATGGTCTGAATAATTAAATCGGATTTATTTATAACTAGCTTTTACCCGCGACTTCGTTCGCGCGAGGTTCGTTATTTGTGTATTAAATAATGACTAATTATTTTCTGTCATCCCATCCCATCCCATCCCATCCTATCCCCGTCCCCGTCCCTTTCTCCGTCCCCGTCTCCGTACCGTCCCCTTCCATCCCATCCCCTCCCCTTCCATTCCATCCTTTTCCTTCTCTTTCCGTCCCGTCCGTCCCGCCCCGACCCGACCCGCCCCGCCCCGTCCCGCTTTGCCCCGTCCCGTCCCGTCCCGTTCCGTCCCTTCCCGTCCCGTCCAGTCCATCCCGTTCCGTCTAGTCTAGTCCCGTCCCGTCCCGTTTCTTCCCTTATGTCATGTTCACCGTCTTGGACTTAAAAATAAATGTAATTTTCGCAATCAACGTCCCAAAAAACCTCAATAACGACACCCATATCGATTTTTAGGCTTACTTACCCCATTTCACCCCCTAAGGGGTTGATTTTCGGAAAATCACGAAATACGTGTTTGCTTATTTGTTTTTATGAGTACTCCTACGAACTTTCAAGTCGAAATGTCTATTTAATATTATTTCTCCATACAAAATTGGAACCCCCATTTTACCCCTTTAGGGGTTGAATTTCGAAATATCCTTTCTTATTCCTTGTATACATCATAAAGGGAACCTCTGTGCAAAATTTCAGCTTTCTAGGTCCAAGGGTTTGGGCTGGGCGTTGATGAGTGAGTGAGTCAGTGAGTCAGTCAGGACTTTTAGAAATATATATAAGATCAGTCCATCATCAACGTAGAACGCAAGAAAAACTTCTTCCCCTTCAAATTTGCCACAGACTTATCAGCTTCTAGTTGCTTAAAATTATATGTGGACATAAATGCAATGAATTTTCAGTTCCAACATCTTGCTGACTGTTTTAGGCCATAAAGACTGTTTTGTAATTTGCATACCAAAGTTGACTCATCCTCAGCAAATCCTTCCGGCTGTTTCATGTAAATTTCTTCATGCAAATCGCCATTGAAGAAAGCAGTTTTCACATCAAACTGTCTAATTTCTAATTCCTTGACAGCTGTCATTGCTAATAATATTCTTACAGAATCATACCTAACCACAGGTGAAAGTGTCTTTATAGTCCATACCAGCTTTTTGAGAATATCCTTTTGCACATAATCTGGCTTTGTATTTGTCAATTGTTCCATCAGTTTTACCTTTAACTTTATATACCCATTTACATCCTATTGCTTCTCGATTCTGTAGTAACTTTACAAGCTTCCATATTCCATTTTTCTTTAAAGAATTAATTTCTTGTTGCATAGCTTGTTGCCATTCATTTTTCTTGTCACTTGTCATCAATTATCATTGTCGAGCATCCCATATCACAAGTATCATCGCCAAAACGAAGTGGTGGCTTTATGGTTTCTCGATTCTTGAGGCGACATAAATATTCCTCTGGATTTTCCCGTTCCTCTTCAGTGTTTATTAATACTTCATCAATTATTATTTGAAGAATGTATATATTCTCCTGAATCTTGAGCACGTAATTGAAGGTTTGTTTTAAATGGTTTTCTGTGCTGCTTGCCAAACTGACAACTTTTACAGAAAAAACTGTCCGTCTCTTTAATACTTACTCCAGGTAGATACTTTTATCTGACATTTGTTTCAAAGTTTGAAAATTAACGTGACCTAACCTCTCGTGCCATAATAAAACTTGATTTACCTGTGCTGCACTTCCTTGTTGAGTACGAGGCATTTCAAAGTGCATTTGATACCATTGGTTTTCTAGTTTCATACCTGAAACTACCAAGCCATGAGAGTTTCTAACTTCTATTGTATTTTTGCGAAACATACCTTCGCAATTCCTGTTTGTCACTGCTCCCACTGAAAATAGATTTTTCTTTAACTTAGGAACATACAACGTATTTACCAGAGTACGTAGTACTCTTCTGCCGTTTACTGATGCAATAATTTGAACCTTTCCGATTCCTTCTGCTTGTATAAAAGACTCGATCTGGCTAATATGTTGTGCAATGTTGACTGTCTCGAACATACGGTAATTGAAAAACTGTTGTTTTAACATCACCTTGTTAACTGCCGATTTCTGTTCATGAATTATTTTTAATCTTGTCCAAATTTCCGGAGCAGTTTCACAGGTCATAACTGTTTGTAACTGGCCGAATTCCATCGAAGTTGATATTAAAAGCATCGCTTTTGCACTAAGGTCTTCCCATTCCTTCTTTCATTTGGGGTCGGACGTTTCTGCTGGACGTTTTATTCTTCCAATAACTAAATCTGCGATACCTTCAGCCCTGAAAATAATCTCCATCTGATACTTCCAAAGTTGAAATTTTTTTCCATCATATTTCTGAATGTTTAGGGATCTAATATTGTCAATCTTATTATTAAATATCCTCACTGTACTTTCCACAAGCAGATCAAGTAAGTGAAACCTGATGTGACAATGTGGCACTTTTTAAATGTCAAACCTTCCCTTTACCTTTTATCTATCTTCCTGCTTTAGTTTCTAAATCACTATTCTCTGTGATCTGGGCCCATAACCTTTTAGTTATTGCAGTTTTTAGTGATTATATGAAGCAGGAGTAAAAACGAACTCGTTCACATATGTTTATTTATCAACCACTACTGTACATTGCTATGGATAACCATTTATAACATTTACAACAATAGCACCGTCTATAAACAAAGCCTAGACAATAGTCTTATTTACCTTAACATCCTGGTCAAAGAGAATGAGAAAAGGACGATCTGCATTGGTCAAGAAGGCCCAAACCATGACAGCAGCCAATTTTTAACTTCTAACTGCAACTCTTTGCTCCAGGTTATCGTTGGACTTCCCCTCCCACCAAATACTGCCGTTTGTTCACCTATACTGTCAAAACGGCGATGTTTAGCAAAGCCTCGCTCGCGTACAAACGTTTCAGTACCTGTGATATTTTCAGTCGTCTTTTTTCTGCGCTCGCGTTAAGTCTTGAACAATGTGTATGTTGTAGGGCTTAAGTTGAAGTGCATTTTTCAATATTTGACGCATGCTTCAGTTCGAGATGTTGAGAGCTCTTGTCAATTTTCTTGCTTCCTGCCTTGAATTTCGAACAATTTCCAGGGAAGTTGTTGTTTGTTTTAATTCGCCGTTGTTGCATTTTGTAATACCACCAGTAACGATTGATGCTACAATATGCAAACATTTTGTTCACATTGAGGCTGCAGTTGGCAACTAACGAACAATATCAGGTAGGCAGTAGGTGGTAGGGAGTCTCACTGTAGCGGTTCAACTCCGCGGTCAATGCCAATTTGGTTTTCAACTTAAAACGAAATGATTTCCATGACTTATGAGCAACATATTGAAGTGATATGTAAACAAAATGAGAGCGTTATCATGTTGGCATATATTTTTCTATTCAGTAGAAATAGAAAAATGGTATATTAATAACCTTTATGAATCTGATAAAGGAAATTAAACGCCTACATACAGGAATAAGTGAAATGAGGTAGCCCCACTTTGGAAAATACACTATTGATGATCATACAGTGTACTAGTCGGCCGAAAGAAGCAACTACCATTGAAACGAAGTAGGAATAATTGCAACAAAAGAAGTAGATAAGTGTGTCAGATCTGTGCTATGTGTATCGCAAAGAATCATTATGATGCAGCTGAACATCATACCCTTGTAACATAAATAAAAATTAAGTAAGTATACGCACCAACCCCTAAGAGTACAGAAGACAACCTTCAAAATTTGTATGAGGACGTCAGAAGTGTTGCCGAAAAGCTTAAGAAAAGTTATATAACTGTTTGAATAGGTGATCTAAATGCAAAGGTTGGGATTGGCACAGGAAGAGAAGATAACATAATTGGTCACTTTGGTCTGGGTATAGGGAATGAAAGAGGAAATCGATTTATTGAATTTCGGAGAGAAATTTAGTTTTGTACAATAAATGCCTTTTTAAGTTACCTGTTACGCGTTTATACAAGTGGTAATATCCCTCTGACTCACCTAATAACATGGTGAGAAACCATATTGACTATTTCATTATATATGAAATATTCAAAAACATAGTTAAATCTGTAAAAACATACCCAGAAGCAAATGTTTCTTAAACCACAACCTGCTTTTTAGTTAAATATTCCTTACACTTAAGAAACTGAATAGGTCAAAACCATCGAGTATATTCGATATAAATCTCACCAATATACATAGCACACAAATAGGAACACAAATTGAAAATAACTTTGAGTATTCAATTCACCTGTCATCTGTCAAAAGGTGACCAATGAAAAATCCAGAATTTGACGTTTCTTGATCAATCAAAAAAATATCAGCGGATATTCCTAGAAGGTATTCAAGAGACTATTTCAAGCATATGTATTAAATGTATATTTAATATGGTTTTCTGTTACTATAGAAATTGCATAGTTTGTTGCTAGATTTACTGAAAATTAATTTGAAAAAATAGTTTGATTCATTCGTGTCCCTCGAATACCATTCTTAATAATCAAAGTTAAGTAGATTATTTTTGCGGTGGTATCAGTACTCATGTTCGTTGAGCTTGGTATTAGGACTTGTGCTAGCGCACTTGTTTTAGTCGTACCGAAGTGCAGTGGACATTCGTCATACCACCGTAAAGTAGTCGATATAACTTTGACTACTCATGGTATTATGTGACTATACCATTCATGTGGTTAGAAACCAATAGGAGAGTTTCCATGTATGTATTACAACAGTTATTTCAGTAACCATACAGATATCGATGATACAAACCCTCGTATAATTGGTGTAATCGGTAACTCCGGTCATACAAAGGTTTGTATAATTGATATCGCAATAGTTACTGAAATAACTGTTGTAATACATAGAAACTCATCAAAATTACGCATTCCTATTGGTTTCTAGCCTCATGAATGGTACAGTAGTAGTTATTACTATGGTACGTGTTTCGTCATATTTCAGGCACTACGTCTTGTCTGATCGATTATTTTGGATCGTCTAGTTGTATAATATATGATTATTTCCTTCATATCCATAATAATGCGTAATCACCATGGTTTCTGTCAGTTTAATAATGACTAAAATTCAAACGTCAACATTTAACCGCGGTTAAATTTATGTCAAAATTTAATCGCTTGTGCATAATTTTTACGTGATTATTAAAGGTGCTTCACCAACTGAATTTTATCTATTTATTCAGGAAATAATCACGCCGAACATCCCGCGTGCATGTAAACTAGCCTGAATAAATTTTGACGATTTACTGTCAGAATGTTTTGCTCTGAAGAAATATATCTCGTAAATTTTCCGCTTCAAAATCCCTCGTGCTGCGCACTCGGGATTCTTGTTGAGCGGCAAATTTACTTGACAAATTTCTTAGCAAAACATTCTGACAGAAAACGTCAAAATTTAATCGGCTATTTTAATGCACTTGGGATATTACTGTTGAAAATACAGAAGTATAGCAAACAAACTCAAAACAGACGTGCTTGAAATTAAAACCATTGCACATGATGCAATGAAAAACCGAATTATTAAATAAAGCAAGAAAAAATTACAATGGATCAACGATAAAATTGTAGAATATACATGAACCGAAACAATGAGAAATATGACAAAATCCATAATATGATTAGAAGAAAAATACAGAAAGCAAAAGAAGATTTGTATGAAAAGAAATGCAAAGAAACATGACAACTTCAACATGTACAAGTAATCAAAGAAACACATACAACAATAAATCGAATATGCTTATATCTAGAAACGGTAAACTGATTATGACGGTATGTTAAGGTATGTTAAGCAGGCGAAACGAATATATACAACAACTGTGCGAGGATATATGACTTCAAATAAAATTACTAACAATGTCAGCTGCACATCCATGAACTTAGAAGTAGTACGAGCGCTTACATTGGCAAAAAGTAGAAAAACTCCTAGACCTGTCCGACAGAAGTGTTGCAACTTTTTGAGGATAAAGAAAAGGAGTCCCGGCCCTAAAGAGACTGTTTAATGTCATTTACGAATCAGGGAACATACCAGTAGACTGGTTGTGACTGTTGTACAATCAGTCTAATGAGTCATGCTCTGAAGATCTTCCTTCCTGTAGTTTAATCTAGAATGTATGGAAAAATAGAAGAAAATGTAAGTGAATCCCAATTTCGTTTCCATAACATGAACAAATTTTTAGTGCAACGCTGTAGGGATGTTAACGGAAATGTTTGTATTTTTATTTTGTATATTTTGAAGAAACATTTGATAAAGTAAGACACCACAAAATCATAAAAAATATTGGTATCAATGACAAAGACCTGCGCACCATCAAAGATCTTTACTGGCAACCAACAGCCAATGTGAAACTATACGCCAAGGGTAGCTAATTAAATACAAGGTGTTGGTTGCCTACAGCGCCTTTCTGAATCCTCATTTATCCCTCCAGAACTTGATACACGGACAGAAATTGTCCTAGTATTTCTCGACGATGATGTCTAAACCAGCCCTTCGCCAACGGGAATCTACCTTTGTTGATTCTCGACACGCTACTGCCAACTACTGTACTTTAATTAACACAATACACAATAAAACAAAGACGATACTTTTAACCAGCTAACTATTGGATAATTTCAACAAACAAAATGACATGAACTCAATCAATTAATCCTGATTCCTAGAGGACGTCATCATACATACAAGATATCTACAATAATGTAGATTGCCTAATTATTAAAAAGTGTAAGGCCGAAATACCTGGAAGAGGCTACTGTTCTGTTCAACTAGCGTACAGGCCGTTGCTGAAAGACCTAATATACGAGCAGCAACAAAATGTTTGAAATACTTCGTAGTTAAGTTCAGTTTCCGCGGCACATGTATAATTCAAGCAAATACAAACAACTACCTTGACATAGTGGCAGGGAGTTTCTGGTTAACTACAAAGATCACCGTTACTGCGTGTGCCGTTGTTCACACATTTTTATGACAGGGGAAAATCTAGTCTTTGAAGATGTAATCAGGCAAAAATTTTCTCGGAAAACGACAACGGGGAAAGGCAACCAGCAGCTATATACACAAAATGTGATTGAAGAGTAACTTAATTAACGGCACTTGTTACAAGATTCACCCTAGTTATTCTTAATTATGAAGGTTAATCTAAAGTTGATCCGGCTGTTAGCCGTAGTTGACGAATGACTTCACGTTAAAGGGACTTCCAATTTTTACGCAACTATCAACTACCGCGTCAGAAAGGTTTTTTTTTCACCCTTTTCTCAATGTCATCTCGTCTGATGACATGGTCAGACCACTTCAATGTTTATCTTTGAATAGATGGAGCAGACGTGCGCTAGTTTTTACCCATGAGATCCGTAACATTATGCGATAGCATGTCATCGCGATGGCCTCGATTCACCTGCAGCGCGGAGCATTAATAATCCAAGAGTCAAAGCCATAAGTGACGATGCGAAAACTAGCACTTGGATCAGTATTTTTTTATTTCGCTTTTACAATAACCCTTATTGGAAATGTGGACTCCGAGGTATAGAGTACTTTTTCTTTGTGGCTTATATGCTCTACACCGTGGAATGGACAAGACAGTACGTTTTGTCTGCCAACCATCATTACGCAGCACTTTGACCAGTTTACTTTCAGACTGGCCTTTTCGTTGAAAATGTGTACGCGATGAAGGAATTTCGCCGTCTCTTCCTCTGAGTTAGCCAGAGGTGTTGTAACGCGTATCTACCAAGTGTGGCAGTTACACATGGTGTATGTTAGTAGCAAGATGGAACTACGGCTTACAGTGTTAGAAAGAAATGTATTGTCCATATCGACCCATATTCCCTGGCTCAGCAAATTTCCTGATCTTAGCTTACAAGTTATTTTTGTCTGAACATCTAAAAGCTAGAAGCCGTCAACATAGACCTCAAAGTTTAGGGTATTTTTTTATGAGAAGAATAGACCCTGTTATCACTATAGTTATAGAAATGTAACAGTCAGTTTTTCTTGGGAAACGCGATGGTAAAAACCGCAATAGAATATCTCTTTTGGTTTCGAAGCTACAGAAATTAAAATTTCAACATTTCTATCGATTCTGGATTAGAACCGAGAGTGAACCGAACTCATACTCACTTGGGCCACCCTGTTGTGACTGCTTCACTTAAGTCATCCGACCCTTTCTAGTCATCACAGTTCATTTATTTTTCAAAATATTAGAAAATGTAGTTAACTTATTAATGCAGGTTTTACATACTGAAAGATTTTCTTTACTGCGAACACGGCGGACGATATGTGGAATTTACAAATGCCACGAATTTGACGTGGACAGTTGGCGAATTTTGTCAAAAGATAATATCTGCTACCATTTTAATCTGAAAATGGATAACTACAAAACAACGGAGAAGTGCAAATTGTAAAATGGTATTATCAGGGTCGTACCTTCCGGGAAATTCAAAGTTCTTTCACAACAAAATTTGAAAATAGGCGTTCTTCATCGTTATCATCAAAGTTATCTCAAATTTTGAAAATGTTGGATGTGTTTCCCCCCACCCCCTAAAAGCACAAATGGCCTAGTATTTCAAACGAAAGCAAGGATTGAAAGGAACTAATGGTTTGTACTACCACTAATTACTATCCAGAATAATTCCTTAAACAGCTTGCTGAAGTAGTAGATTTAGGGGCTTCCACTGTTGGATTATTTTACGAAACTACGAACTACAAAAGGCTCACGAAATTCTTACATTTCAGGGGTATGGAATTTTGTGAAACTGTGACAGAAATGGCAAACACTTAGAAAATTCGTTTTCACTGATGAGTCGACATTTCCAGCGCATGGTCGCTATAACCCACACAATGTATCCACAAAGATTTAATATTTGGGTAGGAATGCTGGCGAGAACATGATCGGTCTATTTTTTTATCGTATCCTAACCGGCCCTAAATAGCATAACCTACTGCAGCATCGAATAATTTCAGAAGTTCGACGTATAGCGGATGATACATTTAACGAACTTCCAGCAGGGTGGCTGCTCAGCTCACAACACTGTTTTAGTTCAATAATATCTTAGCAATACATTCCCAAATCCACTGTTGACTGGAAGAGGAACCATTTTGTGGCCATCTACATCTTCAAATCTCTCCCCCAATGATTTCTTCTCATGGGGCTACATAAAATCGAAAGTTTATGGTTTACCGGATAGTAGAGCTAACGATTTGTGGAAACTGTGTTTAAAAATTGCAGAGGCGTTTCAGCCGCTAATATATTGGCTAATGTGTTTCTATGGTCGCTTAGGTTATTGTTTCGTGCAAGAAGGCGGGCTATTTGGACGCGAGCTAATTCAAGGTTCTTGAATTGTGTTTTTTTTTAAATAAAAATAGTTTTACTTTTATTTGAATCTTTTTACTATGATTTAGTTTGATCAGAATAAATTATTTATGTCTTTAGAATGCATTTTACTTTGTGAACTACCCTCTTTTACTTTAAGTTGATCTCTAAGAATCATGTTCTTGAAATCCGAATTTATCATCTAAGTTTAATCACAGAATAAAACAGTATCTCATGCAACATATCTGTGATATAATCATTTAGAAAAAATACACAATGCGTGGATGCGCCGTCTGTGTGGAACAATTATTTAAACAATCAACTCAGATGACCTATAATTTAATATTATTAATATCAGGGCACCTTCGACCGATTGTCCATCGGCCTTGGCGTCTTTTAGTTAATCGTAAATTCGGCTTGAGTTGCTCTTGTTCGCAGTTCGTTAATTTTCTCCGTGCATAGATTGATTTAATATAGTCATATTTCGCTTGAATTTTTGAGTCACGACATAAACATATTTTTTTCAAAATTTAAGTCGTA
Source organism: Agriotes lineatus (assembly GCA_940337035.1). Lineage (NCBI taxonomy): Eukaryota > Metazoa > Arthropoda > Insecta > Coleoptera > Elateridae > Agriotes > Agriotes lineatus. The sequence goes on from CALNHX010001022.1 coordinate 160,583, forward strand.
GTTGACTATGACACTATAATATGCAAACTATTTTTTCTACTCCTGTAACTAAAATGGTATTTAACATACTAAAATACACGTCGCTAAGTGACCTTTTAATCACGCCTTCATGACCTGTGACTAAAGAGCCTCTTAGTCACGAGCTGAAGTTGGCAACGACGTTTTAGTCATGGGGTAAAGTTACGTTCAAACAGTATTTCCTTTATTAGCCACAGCCAAAAGTAAAATCAAGTTAGTTTTCAACTTTTAACAGTCAACTTTGACATTTGTCAAGCATAATTTAACCTAACCTAATATTCAAAATCTTAATGAAATAATATGATGTTATATTGTCTAAATTTGTCTAGACACTCGTTTATTAACCACTCGCTGCGCTACGCTCCGCTCGTGCCTAAAAAACTCGTAACTAAAGTGACGTTTATAAAACTTGTTACATAATATAATATTCTTCCAACTGTAATAATACCGGGCACATTTCTATTGAAAGAAAAAAGTGGGATATCCTCTACATTCCCGCTGAAAATTGTAATTCAGTAAGAGATTGCGAGAGTTGCGACCATCCACGACAATACAGTTATGAAGTGTTGATTATAAAAATATACTCAATATGACGAGACGATGCAAACACATTATTGATAATGCGGCACAATGTTCGGATTTTTATGTGCTCTTTGGAACGCTCGTAATCTGTTGAACCCGTGCTTTCAACGTGGTATTGTTGTTATTATATTGCGTTATACACATGCATCATTTATGTGCGACGACTTCAGCTAAAAAATCGCAAAAAACGGGAATCAATTATGCTAAAGCGTAGACGAAGAAAATCTGTTTAAATTAGAATCAGTGATTCATCGATACCGTTAGCGAACAACGCAAGTCATTTGAGATGGCGGCAAAGATTTGAAATTTGCAGCCGCATCTTTCGCTGACTTTAAAAAAAATTTCCGGGATCGAAATTGGAATTCACGACCTCATACTGGACACTTCAACAGTTTGACACTACACCACCCTGTGTAGTTATGCGATTGCTTAACATCTATTACTGGTAGCCCGAATAGAAATCCACAAGCGCACACAAAACAAAGCGACCAATCTTGCCCAAACACTTTTCAGTTTTTTTTGCTATACAAACTGGCTAAGAAATCTACCTGATGGATTATGTCGTTTTCGAGATGGTATTTACATCCATGACATATTCGACTATTATTAATTCTCCGACTTTGTTTTAACGTCAAAACGGTTGCTGTATTCACAAAAGTTATATGCATATAACTTTGGACCGAAATCAATATACGCACATGTTAAACCTGTTTTTCAGAAAATTGTGTTTTTATAAAAACATGCCATTCCTCCAGTTTATGTCCATTACATAATATTTAGATTTATTGACGTTCATTTGTTAGTTACCCATCATGAAATAGTAATTTACATTACAAGACTGGTAACGATCGAGCATTGTACAACATTTTGTGGTATTCTGAATTGTAAATCTCTAATAAAAAACTCGTAAATTTAAATGGTGTTGCTGCTTAGCCTCGAAATAATTATAACGGGCTGTTGCTATGCTATTGATTATAAACAGTCCGTTATAATTCGTTACGGGCTCAACCCGTAAAGAGGCTCTTGTCCCGTAGAGACAGAGTTCAATAAATAGGCGTTTACGAGTCATAATATGATAAAATAGGTAACATTAAATGGCAAATCTTTTATAATATTCAATATTTAAAATAAAAATATAGATCTGATCGTGTTTTACTAACAATTGCAGAGATTTTGTGACACTCATAACACCTCCAACCAAACGATACCGTTGCCCCCGCTAAACTTGAAAATGTCAAAGGCTTTAAGCGACAGCTGTGAGTAATATCCTATGCAGTGTATTATAATTGAACAATTTGGCAAATTCGCTATTATGTCCTCATTCTCCAAAATCTTTCCCAACGAGACGTGAATAATGTAAAGCGAAAACTTACCAACTTGTTAAACTCAGGCTTTAGACGTTAGGCAACTTCTAACAGTTAGTCCGACTACATACTTCGGTGACGTCATATCGAGATAATAGAGTGGAATAACTTGTAATTTCTTAATAGCGCGCAGTCTACTGACAGCAGGAAGTACAGCAACTACTTGCTAGTGCATCAAAACTTATATAGAAACAAAAGTTCGACGAGTGTCAATACCAATACTTGGAAATTAATGGAAACTGAAATGTAGAATCAATATCTAGACACGTTAAAATAAATCTTTTCGTGAGTATTGCAAAAGGAAGAGTATATATAATTTACTAGAACTTTATTGTGTTATCGCAGAAATAATACCTATGTCATGAACTGCCCGTATTTTCCTTCCTTACCTACAACCTCAAGTAAATGCGAGTATATCTTGGGGTTAGAAGTTGGTCATATCAAGTTTGATAATGTTAGCCCCCAAAATTATATCCTAACCGCTACAAACGCTATATTATTTGAAATATATTTAGTTCCATCGACAGTACGTTGCGAGTAATTTATGAAAATTACACATATACCTGTTACGGTTAAATGCATCTCTATTACTGTAGTGGATCGCCAGTGTAGCTCAATGGTTAGAGCATTGGAGTGCGGTGCGGAAGTCTGGAGTTCAAATCCCAGAATCGATGCCCGGAGGGCGGCCTACCCAGTCGCTTTAAATAATTGGGCATCTGCGTTCGAAAGAACAAGGGATAATAATGCGGTTGTCTAATGCGTGATGTTCACCACAATCCACGTGTCATGAATTTGACATGCGATAGCCGGGTGTGAGAGCGAGGATACGGAAGCTCTGACCTTCCGCCTTGCAGGCCAAGCTCCTTCGTGGGGTGTTATAGCCTCACCATTATTATTATTATTACTGTAGTGTAACACAGTTGCATGATTATGCATAAATGCAATGAGGCTAAATAGTAAGTATTTCGGTACAAAACTATCTTAATCGCTGCAAAGAAAGGTGGAAGGATTAGAGTTTCTAGAGAAATTTACTAAAAATTCAAGTTATGTTATATTTTTATTGATACTGCCGCACCAAATATAGTTTTGGTCGTTTCTAATTCAAATTTAACATCATAAGTCACAATCTCAACTATTATTATATTATTTAGTCAGTGGGGCAGTTAAATTAGATAAAGAGATAAATCTGTTTGATCGTTGCTATAACAACATTACAAAAACCGTTGTTACTTTATAATAATAATTAATTAATACAATAATTATCGTACGTATATTTTCCCACAAACCTCAATAGCTCATTTATGTATCTCTCCGCAACTCCTCCATATTGCATTATCCTTAGTAATACATTATTTTATCCGCAAACATCATAAAAGTGTCTTTGTTGATAAGGTAAAAGTGTCACTTTATCTGATTGAGCAGATAAAATAGAAACTTTTGCGTACTTTATGTGCCTAATCACATAAAATCGTTGCTCTCTTTCTTTCTTTCTATGTTTGTTCGCTATCTCCTCCGAAGAAGATACTGGACCGATTAAATTGTATGATGGCTTAAAATTTTGCTAATTTTTAGATTTAGATCGTAGGCCGGCTTTTATTTTCAAAAAGAGTACGAAAAAGTTTTAATTTAATTAAATCCTTTAAGCAGCGGAGTGGAGCATCTGTCGCCGTGGGTTATGGTGTGACAGCTGCTGTGGCCGTGTGCTATTAGCTCGGGTGATTCAGTATGTTCATATATCATTATAGTAGCGGCTTATGTAAACAACCGAGGTTGGAGCAGGGGTAGAGTGCTTCCCTGTCACGCGGGTGGCCCGGGTTCGACTCCCGGCAGATGCAATCTTTTTTTAAAAAATTGTATTAATGAAATTTATCTGAATACGTTTGCGGATAAAATAGTATATGTTATTCGGAGTAAAAGTGACTTGATGTGGCTTAGCTGAATTATTTGCCTCACTAACGTTCGGCTTAATAAACTTCAGCTGACATAAAGTATCACTTTTACTCCTAATAACATAATCTACTATTATCTTACAAACAACAGAAGTTATCTGTTAGACTTGAACGTGTTAATCTGAAACAAAATAGCTACAGGCATACAGAAACACTACAGGGTGGCCGGCTGACGAATTTTGATGTTAAATAAATTTCTTCAAAAAAAACATGAACAACAATTTATTAAACCAAAATAACGCTTAAACGTGGCAATTTTATTTCTTAAATATTACATTAGTCAGATGACCTTCTCGATTCACACACTGTCTTAAGCGCTCTTGAAAATTCCTAAAAACTCTTCTCAAAAGTTCTTCATCTATCGCTGCTACTTCGTTACGGATTGCTTGTTTTAATTCTTCAAAGATACGAAGACGATTTGCATATACCTTTTCTTTGAGATACGCCCACAAAACAGAATGTCTGTCTATTAGTCTGTGAGTCTGTCAATCTTTGAGTTTGTCAGTGTCAGTCTATCTGTGTCCGCTCTACAGCCCAAGCGGTTTAATCGATCGACCTTTATACCAGGTGAGTTTTTTAAAGTGTTACAAGGCGATATCTCGAAAACGGTTTACAATATTTTCATGAAATTTTTGTGAGGTAATAGGGAGATGGGGGCATATAAAAACATATTTTCGACATTTACCTCTTTTTGTGTTTTGAGGGGTGGGGGGTAACTTTGAATTTTAAATAGGATGATGCACTTTTGTTTAGAAAATTCGAGTCTACGTAAAAAACTACGTGTATGTACAAAACATGTTTTGATTTGCTCTTTCGGTTACGGAATTATGGTGACTACATTTTGATAGAAATTACAAAATAAATAACATTTTACCAATAAATCAAGTTCACTTATTTCAAAATTAACATTCGTTTCCATAGAAATGCGTTAGTTCTACTTAAGTAAGTTGAGAATTTTGACGTTTTAACGAAAATTTCACAGTTTTTGAATTTTATAAACTAATAAACCATAATTCCGCAAACAAAAGCTAATCAAAAAATCTTTTGTAGACATACGTTGTTTGTCTTTCTGTTGGAGTTTCTTCTTGATTTTTTTTTCTTGAGATTGGTAAATTTTACAGTTTACAGCGTCTCCTCTCCTCCAAGCTGATTCATAATAAGCAGCTATATGAAAGAACCTTTTTCGTAATCCCTCTGGTTCGTCTATATTCCACAATTTTGCCATTTTTAGTATGTCTTTCTTGTCCAATGATAAAGAACATAGTTTTTCTCTAGAATAGTTTTTGGGCTTACTATTTCTCGCATCACGAGCTTCTTTAAAAGTTATGTCGGCAAAAGAATCAAATTTAATATTGTACTCTTGGTTGAATTCCAAATTAATTTAATTGCATTTTCTTTATTATATTCTCCATTTCTCTTTTTCATATTATAGGCCCAATCCTATAATATATCTGCTACTTCTTGTAACGGAGTTATTTCCGACAGTTCGTAATTTCGGACTTATCAAAACTCCATAAATTATCTTCATATTGACGCTTTAGTGTTTTTTTTTTGTGGATTGCCGAAGTGATGTTTCTATGTTGATTCGAAACTTCACCAAAACGACTCATGTTGTATGTTTCAGTATCAACAATAATTAATAATTATAACGGCCAGGGCAGACATTAATGTGACGTAGGCCTACTAGATATAGTCCGGTTATGAGTAACATGTGTTTTCATCGGTGATAAAAAAAATGCACCTTTTTTGTCGCTACCAAAATGGCAACACTTTCATCATTAAATGACGCATTTTATATAGGACTGAATTTATCGTATGTTTTTTTCCATTTTCTGGGAAATTTGATTACTTTCAGATCAAAATAAAAATTTTCAGAGCAAGATCATATATTGTATAATTCTTTACAGCTTTTGTTTAAAATGCGATTTAGTAAGAAATACAGTTTTTGAAAATCGCAAAATTAAATTTTTATATTTCGTCATAGTCCAAAAATGAATAATGGGAATATATTTTTTAAAACAGCCATGTATATTACATATTTATCCATAACTTTTGTGAAAGAAGTTTTTTGTAAGAAGTATAATTTTTTTTTGAATGCAAAATAAAGTTTTTACAAACACTAAACGAAAGTCGTGGGGTGACCACATCCCACTTTTTTTTATAAAATATAATCAAATAAATATAAAAATAATATTATTTATATAAAAACAAAATGTCAAAATAACTTTAGATGCTATTGGTCACGTTGTTGATCTTCTGGTATGATGATTAAAGAAAAGTTCTGGAACGTCCTTTTTGATCGAATACACCACTCAATAAAACTCCATTTACTACATGTAACAAGCTTATTAGATTCTCAGTAGCTAATCGGAATAGAGTCAGGTTTTAAACTAAAATAGGAACAGGTATTCGCAGTCATATCAATCAGTATGGAGGAATACTTCTGTTATTGTATAGGCGCCATGCTATTTTGAATGTTAGTGACAGAGTAGAAAACCCTATCATAAAAGAAGACCTCCTGGCGATAGAAAACTGTACGTTGCGCAATTCCGAAATTTGGACCTTGTCTAATTTCTAAACCTTTGAAAACGTCTACTTAGTTGCAAAACACGTGGAATTGCGCTACGCTTTCCAAATGATAATAATATATGAAATTCCAAAATTTTGTTAAGATAACATTGTTTATATTATATTGGAGCGGGTCATCCTTGCAGCTGTGACCATAGCAACGGTTTTTAAACAATCCTAAGTCTTATATTTGGGCGTTATAAGTCCACAGAGAAAATAATATTGACATACTGGTGCAGAGCGCTGAATTTACATATGCACATATGTTTATTCTAGGTACATAAAACACATTTCAAATGAACGGTCAATAATAATAGGGTGCCAGTCTTGCAGTAAGCAAGTACTCGGTACGAGGTTCGAATCCATGTCTAGGCGGAACTATTTCCGCAGTCCATTAGATCAGTACTGAGCCCGGTGGCCATTTAACCTTGGGATACAATTAACGTCGCTCTCCTCTGAAGGCTGGACTAAGAGGTATAATAAGACTACACACAAAATATACACACACACATGGTTTGGAGGTAGCGCAATAGGTCCATTGAGGATTAAGTGGGCGTGAACCTGGTACACTCTCAACCAAAGAAAAAATAAATAACCGATAAATCCTACATGCAAGGTAATAATAAACTATAAATGAGACTTGGCTGGTTGCAGTCGGTCAAAGCTGAAACACATTATTCGTTGTCTTTCAAAGTTCGTTGAATTAGAGCATAAAATCGAAAACAATCATAAGCTAATCAACTTTTTTGTTGCTGTAGAATATATGATTGGTTATACATTGCTCATAACATGTTTTCTTATTTCAATTTATATCCATAAATAATCTTAAAGCAGTAAAATCAATGAAAGAAGTTATATGTTATTACCAGAGCCGCATTGGATGGCCGGGCAAGCAGGCGCCAGCCCGGTGGGTTGATGCTCCATTGGGTCGGTGGTCTATTCGTTAATCACAACCACGTACGAACATATGCTCTCTGGTTGAACACTGCGACTGGAAGATTGTTCACAAAAATGTCCCAGGAACCATGAATATTGGCGGGACGAGACTATTATTACCCAATGTTGTTCAGAAGAATTTTTATGCTTACTTATCCTCTCTCAAAGTATCTAAAAAAAGAATTTTAAGAATATTTTCAGTTTTTGAAAAAACAGGTTGGCCATGACAGTGAAGCAAAAACCATTTTTTTGTCAGGTAAACTACCCTCTCTGTTTATGATACGGCAAAATTTTACCAAGAAAAGTTATTTATAATGATAAATTATAGCCCTATACAAAATTTCAGGATGATATACCTACTTAAATTAAACCGTTAAAATTGCATTTAATAAAAATGACGGTTTGATCTAAGTACGTAGAATCTTCTGAAATTTTGTATAGGCCCATAATTCTCCATTCTGAACAACTTTTTTTAAGTAAAATTTTGCCGTATCATGAACAAACAAGGACAGTTTACCTGAAAAGACAATAGTTTTCGATTCACTGTCAAGGCCTACTTGTTTTTTCAAAAACTGAAAATATTCTTAAAATTTTCTTCAGACCAAGCAGGACCTAATCCCACAATCTTAAAATAAAATTCAAACTTTTTTATTCCATCTCACCTCTTGTAACATCAATCCTGTGACACACTGTATATTTGTTCCAAGTGGAGTAAGTTGTCATCGGCATTATCAGAGAAGTACACCATAGAATAAACTGAAGAAGATGATTATACAGCAGAAAACAGTACTGTTGGTCACACATTCTATAAAAAATGGTTACAGGCTAAACACTGCATTACGACAAAGGCACCAGTTTGTTACAACATAAACGGGACTTTACAACATGACACTAATTAGCTAAATGACTAGCGCGTAAAATGACTCAAATCGGGGAAATAATTACATAGGACCGTTGCCCAACCTGTAACAAAAGGGGGTGCCGGCGTCACTCAGTGAAGATGAGGTGGTTCAATACGAGGCTAATTAGGGCAATGGCCTATTAAAAGAAAATCAGATGTTAGATGCTAAGGCGCCACCACTTTCTTAATAGGGATAATACACAAGTGAGCCCAGTGAGAAAAGTGGAAGCAAATGGGTACACCTTCTAACTTCAACGTTGGCAGTGCTTGGTCGAAGAAACCACAAACAACAGCGTTGAACTTACCTTGCGGGAAAACTCTTGTGCAGTTTTCTAAACTTTTTTTACAGAATAAAAAACACAAAATTGCATGCAAATATCATAAACATCGGAAAGAAAAAAAACAGCTAAATGAAAATGAACTATATTAAAAATAATATGTAAGTGTTTGTTTAGTAAATAAATGTAACGAAACGGGTTAGTAAGGGTTAAATTAAATTACGTAACGTTTAAACTAAATAAGGGCGGCAAACTCGATGACAAATAATCTAAATGATTCCCAAACGGTAACAACATTAATCATACAAGGAACCGACTCATAAATAATAGAACTTGACGGCCAACAAATAAACGTGGCTCAAATGCGGCAAATACATTAATCGCCACAACGTTAGGTTAAACATAAACATTAAGACTGACGGCAATTCAGCGTACTAACAACTCCAATAGTTCAAACGGTAAATTCGAATTTGACAGCAACGTTACGCAAAAGGTCGACACTTCAATCAATCACTGCTTTCACTGTAATCTAGGGTCTATAAAACTATTACAAAAATGGGGTACCTTAAGGAGCCCATGTGGCTGCACTCGACGTCCAACGAAGCTGCTGGTGGCCGTTTCCAAGCAACTGCCCCCAAAAACGCTTGAAAGAACTGCGGAACAGCCCAGGGATGCTGCCGACGAAAGGGGGTTTGGACGACGTTAACATCCCCAACAAGGGTAACACAAAGTCCGTAGCAACATGTCCTTCCCATGTTGCTACGGACTTTGTGTTACCCTTGTTGGGGATGTTAACGTCGTCCAAACCCCGAGACGATAAACGGAACTTCATTATGCCAAAATAAGCCTCAACAGAGATTCCCACAATATTAATCCGCCCAAACGAGGCGTTATTCAAAGCTGCCAACTCCGCGATAAGAGGAACTCTTCGGCTAATAACTACACAAAACGTCACTTAAATGCCCAAGAACTTGATCGACAAACACCCACGCAGTTTCACTTAATTTCGACATTTCACGGCTTCCGCTGTAGCGGAGCCAACGATCACCTGTTGCCTTCTTCGAAGCTAACGTTAGAATCCCTATAGCAGCCCAAAGCCAAGCGATTCCACTTTCGTTCCCCTCATTCCTATTCACACAACTGACTCTTTTTTGCGAAATAATACTTGGCTTAAGACTAGCGTCGCAACAAAATTCACGTCTCAAAACGGACAGATGCCTTAAACTACCGTCGAGAAACGCTTGTGAGCCAGCAAATGTTTAAAAATGCTTCTACACAAGCAGCATTTTAAATACAAAAACGAGAAAATACCACAAATTAGAACTAGAATCGTAAAAATGGAAAGTGTCCTCACAAAATGTATAGTTTTTTGTTGCTGTGTTCTGCAAAAATATAATTTGTATGCTGAAGCATAATATAAGCTTATACGTATTTATCAGTCCTTTCTAATTCGAAGGAAACGAATTAAAGCCATAGGCATGCAAGCATAACACGCTGTTTTATATACTATATATTTATATTTCACAAGTTGCATGCGAAAAATGCTTTTCTAAATTAATTTATTTTAAATAGAGTAAGGGGCTGTTTGTCTCACGATCATTTGGACCGCTGTTGAGGTGTGTGTCATGGTGATGTGTTGACCTTGTTACTTTATCTCTTAGGTCTGTGGTTCTCAGTAGATCACAGTTAATTTGGTGCCCAACTGTGAATGATCTCACCGAGCCCGATTCCAATCGCCAAGGCTGCGGAAAAATTCCGGCCCCTGCGGGATTCGAACCGAGGACTTGCTTAATGCAAGCCTAGCGTCTTTCCAACTGCGCTACTCGGCTTCTAATTATGTGATCTAATACTGAAAAATTTAAATCTTAAGTACATTTTTATGATGCTTATATTTGACGTTAATTGTCAATTTGACATTTAAATTTTCTTGCAAAATCAGGCACCAGCATTAATAATTGTACAAATTGTTTGTTAACGTTTCGTTAATAATAAAAATTGGAAAAGATGTCAATTTCATCAGTTCTTGTTCTTTTCTTAAGCAGCGAGCGAGAAAATACTTCTATAGTAACGAACGGTCAACCACTTTGGCGCTAGTAATGTAATGTGCTACACCCGATAATGTATCATGTGCTGTAATGTGTCATATCCGATATGAACTGTATGAAGTCACCATGACGTCAATTGGAAACCACTGTTTTCCATCCTTTAGATAAGAAATGTTATATAAATTGCTTTTGTATGTTTTTATAGTTAGTTCATAGATTTGTGTGTTGCAGAACGTTACTCTGTTCAAATTTGTGACTCCTACATTTAATTAAAAAAAATTATGTAGTAAAATAAATAAGGTTTTTTTTTTCGTTAAGCCCACGACTGGTAACGTAACTCGCTCGCTACTCAGAAAACTTCATCTTTGCGTTGAAAAAAGCGAGCGCAAAAGTCTACTTTCTATAGCAGTTGTAGAAAAAAAGTCATTTTTAAAAAGAGCCGGTTCGGGGTCACTTGCTCTGGCCTGTTCAAACACCCTCCAGTCCTTATTACAGTTTTCTCTCTTTCCTAATCGTACATTAACAATTATTTTTATACACATTTGTCCTTGCCATTTCCTTTCAAATATGTATTTGAATGATAAATTATTCCTGGCTCATTAAGTAAATCTATATTGGTAAATATAATTATTATACATTTAAACATTTAAAAACATGCCAGCCAACATTAACATGAGTGGTTGACACATATCTTAACATTCCAAACATCATGTCATTTTTCAAACAGCTACATCCTGAATATCCGAAAGTTCGTAGCAGTTTCAGAAAGCAACCCTCGCCTGTACAGAGGAAACATTGGCATACCAATGCTATGTCACCCCAATCCCCTAGCCCATTTCCTCAGTAACTAAGCCCTTCCGGAGTTTGTATGTACTGCAAGTACATCTGCCATTTATGATAAGGATTTCAAAGAGCATAGTAAAATTCTCTTCAACAGCATTTAGACTGAAGTAATCCTTAATAAATTGGCATGATAATATGCATCCATCCTTGCGCAATCATTTAACCACAAAGGAGTCATATAATCTCGCCGAACTTGCCACTAGACTTTACCCTATTAAAGCAGATGGCTTTTTCGGGGGGAAATCCAGTTATATTACACGTTCATTATTCTTATCGTTGATCTCTATTGCTAAATTATTGCCCGGTTTCTAATTAGTTAGCCAAATTTAAAATTGGATGCAGTAAGATGATAGGATGCCTTAGTTTTACGCTACGCATACAAAGCCGACTATCTGAAAAAAAAAGCTCACTAATCCTTGGAGTTTAAATTTACCAGACGTTTTCATTTGGAAAGCACTCGCTTGTAATCTAAACCCCACATTTCTGCTTTTCCAATACGTTTCGCTAATCTCTTCTGCGTTCCAACTTCAAATGTGGAATATTGAATTTTGTAAATGTTCCCCACTTTCGGAATATTTTTCGGTTTATGGTAATTTATTCTGAGACCTGTATTGATTTGCTTTATTCGCCGTAACTGTGACTTTGTAGTTTCGCACTTAAATTTTCAACTTTAACCTTTTTCTATTATTTTTTATAATAAGCGTTGATGTGAGTGAAAAGCTATTAGTTTTACATTAAAAATTCAAAATAGAATGATTTTGCTCCCACTCTGTGCATTGGCATTTAGGAAGAAATTGCCTCAGGCTTCATCTACAGCTGCAATTTTTTTTACAGAAAACTATTTGGAATACTCGTAGTTTAAAATGGTCCAAGAAAGCTACAGTTGAATACGTATTTGAGATATCCTTTACAAAGCTTATTGTATCATGTGTAATTTTTTCACATCGTTTCTACTAAATATTTCACGTTGATCATTAAGATACACATTTTGTAGTTGATAATAGTTATCTGTCATCTCTATTTATTTCTGAGGGTTACCATTATATTTCACATTATGCTACTATAGCAGCTTATTCAAAAAGCTGAATTACAACAGCCAACAAAGTTTCTTATTTTTTATAAAAAAACTAATTTCCCTGTTTGTTATTTTTGTTACAAATGTACACCGCAGTACCGTTAATATCGTGTACCTTCAGCAATTCATATTTGATAATAAGGATTTCTTCAATTAACTTCAAAATTGCGAAAATGTTTACGTCCTATAATAGTATATTACACAACGAGAGCTGTAGGAAGCATATTACACGCGAGTTGGAAAAGTTACGCACAAGCCGCGTAGCGGCGCGTGTGTAATTCCACGAGCGTGTAATTGCTCTGTAGCTCGAGTTGCGTACTATACTTTTTCTACGATCACACTCATTTCGTTAAACGAAAAAGAAATATTTTATTAACTGTCAAATCATCTGTCACACCATCTTAAAAATTAGGCGGCTGCAGTCACATCCCTACACCGCTTCGTACAAACAACAGAAGCTAACTGTAACGTAATAAAAAAAATTACGTGGTAGTCATTATCATTACGTAACACTGTTTGTAACAACGAATTTACTAATCAAGTAAACAGTGCTTAATGAGCAATTTACTAATAAAGGAGTAGAAAAAAGCATTTAATTTGCATAAAAGGAATCTTCCATTAAAAAGCTTCTCCTACAACAACAATAGGTAGTATTTGTTTCGCAACGAGACACATAATTCCTGGATGAATCAAGTAATCTACCAAATAGCAGCGAAAACCAAGGACAAACAAACCCTTAGCCTTGGGTGATGTGGATATTCTGTCTTGGACCGACCTACTACCCTTTGACATTTTGCATTCTCATTCTCAGCATCTTTACAGCACAACTGCGCCATACAAAGAAGTGTTTTGACAAACTCTCAGGGTAGATTTGCTAAATTCATTGCGAGTATATAAAGAGCTAAGCTTGCTTTTATCTAAAAACTTGTTCCTCCAATCCCTCGCAAGAATTACTGTTCGTTTGTGTGTCACTTCGATTTTACTGGTCAGACGCATAAAACAGATTCGAAAACAACACACATCTGAAACTGCTCAGCAATCGGTTTCTTCTTCGAGGAGAAAAGTGTGACATCGTTACATTACAAAGGGTTTGCGTGCTGGAATGATTACTTCCCTCTGCGTACAATCAGATCGTTAGAAATATTACACACCACTCTCTGAATGTTTTGTTCTCCAAAGAATCAATAACGACGACGCCTCTAGTAGTTCCACTTAAAACAGCTAACAGCGGAATTTGCTTCTATCCCAGACCTGATACTGGTTTCACACGATACTAATTAGCACTTTATGTATAGAAACGATTTCCTGTTTGATTGTAACATAGTTTGCAAGCAAATAGAATAGCTTCCAATTATTTATGAAACAATTAGATTTCAAGTAAATGTCAAGAATCGTACTGAGAATTTATTTTCTGAAATTTAATGAGAACAATATTATTTCACTTTGTAGAGGTTTCCTTTATTAATGTCAGATAATAATTAATTTTGATTCAACCCTTTAATTGATTTCAATTTGATGACACAGAAGCATACGGTTTTTGCTGAGATTGCCATACCATATATTATTTGAAATGAAGCTTTTCATAGCCCCTTCATTGGAACGTTAAATTATGATGAGCTGTCTTGTACGCCTTAGTATTTTTATGTCCGTGTTGTTTCCCTAGCTATCTCAGTACACATGAAACTCGTAATTTACTTCCACTCGTGGCTGTAAAGCATCACTGTCTGCCAAAAACAAAACACTTGTTCACACAAGTAAACAAAGATACATTTCCAATAAAAGACCGACCATGATAACTTTAGCAAGCGTTATCCTACGCGAAAATGCTAAGATCTACATGCATTAAATAAAATTCGAACTGAATTCCCCCTACAAACTATTTCCCGTTCGTATTTATTTATCCATTAATCGTATCCCTTTACGTTCGTGAAATCTTCCCACAACCTAGAACGAACGCTTATCGCTCAAATTGCAAACATTTCCTGTATGAGGCTACTTTAAGTTTATGGCTTAAAATTGCAATATAGCTGATTAGAGTGGTCCTGAACCAAAAATTACAAACATCATCAACTATATGTGGCTCGACACGTAGACATTTTTCACACTGCAGGGAAGTCCTGGCTGCAACTTGGTCGGCGCTCTGGCGGATGACGTCACAAAGCAATAGAGACGTTATAAGATGCCTTGGTGGCGGCGTCGCAAACGAGCACTTATTCAGTAAACGGTTAAAACGGCACTTGCTAAACGTGTCGTTAAAGTTAAACACTGCCTTGCTGGACACAAACACTTAGACTGTACATTCGTTTTACAGCATGGTTCAGGGCGCTTTATGTCGCCGCTGTTGAATGTCAATTGCTGAATACGAAATTGAGCGATTTATATACTAAGGCCGTGGTTGCAGTATTTGTCATACTAGAATACAATAATTACACCTAATTAACAACGAGAAAGCATGCAAACACAAATCGGCTATGTGTGTAAATATTAACATAAATATATAATATAATACTATATACTAAAACAGTGTGTGAAAAACTCTCTATTAAAAATATATCACTAAGATTTTTACCTTATAAAGCAGCTAGGTAGTTTCAAGTTAACAAAGAACAGTAGATATGACTGATGATAAAATAACATTTTTTAATTTTTACTTTACCTCTTAAAAGAGGATCACAGATTCGTAGGCCCAAAATAAGCCACTAGGCTCTTCGTCGTAATTAGCTACTGGTCCACCAAACCACAAACCTCTACGACAACCTCATCGATTCGGCACGTGTCAAAGCAAGGCCTAATTCAGCACGAAAAAAAGATACAAATTGTAGAGAAGAAAATTAAAGATAACAATATCAGCATTCTGAGGCACTCAGAAAAATGTTCTTAGCCCACGCCTTGCATAATATGTTACATTTATCTGAGCAACGGGCCATGGTTAAACGTTAAAAAGTGGTATTGTTTTCACTCGGTAGGTAATAACAGAACCTCATAATAAGTGAATTATGATATTTATGACCCTTAAGCACAATTGAAGGTTAAACTTGACAGTTTCCAGTGCTACAAGCTACGTCGTACGAAACGTAAACAAAATTTTCATCAAAACGTTCTTTACCCGTTTTATTTTTAGACACCCTTTATATTTTTGATAATACCATCACGCCCAGGCGCGTAGGAGCCGCGGGGGCCACGGGGGCCAATGGCCCCCTCAAATAATTTTCAGAGGGGCCTGGCCCCCTCAAAAATATCTGTTTCTAGTTTCATCATAACTTATAATTTTACGTATTTCTTGCAACCACTAACATGAACATATATGAACTTGAATTGTAATTAAAACCCGCGTCTGTAAATCGCCTTATTTTTTATTGCCGCCGAGTGAACGATATTAAATTTCACTATTCCAGAAAGTAATCGGTGTGGTCGGATATAATTGAAATGGGACGACTATAACAACACTTTTCTTATCGGGTATTTGCCGTGCAACTGCAAGGTTGTTTCCAAAAGATGCATACTATTAAGATTTTAACCGCCTTTTTGAACAACCGATTGGCGCGGGTTTGATAATAGTTATTTACTATACAAGTGGGATAACAGCATCATTAATATACGTGTGTGTAAGTTACAAACGAGTGCGTAGCACGAGTTATGTAACCACACAAGTAAATTAATAATGCATTATCACACATGTATTGTACAAAATTTTATCTACGACTGCCTAAAATTGAAAAAAGTGCATTAAGAGAAATGTCAGATGTCATTTTCAAAAATATTTTAGTAGGCAAATGTCATTATGTCGTTCATTTGACACTATTTCAGTTAGGCA
Source organism: Agriotes lineatus (assembly GCA_940337035.1). Classification (NCBI taxonomy): domain Eukaryota; kingdom Metazoa; phylum Arthropoda; class Insecta; order Coleoptera; family Elateridae; genus Agriotes; species Agriotes lineatus. The sequence continues at coordinate 176,956 of CALNHX010001022.1, forward strand.
ATGAAGCTCATTACACCACTCAGTTATGTAATGGTTTCATTACGCAACTGAGTTGTGTAATGACTTCATTGCCTAACTGAAATAGTGTCAAATGAGTGACGTAATGCGTTACTTATCCCGCTGGAGTAGATAAAATACATTTATTGATTTATTCTCCTTAGCATAGAATTTCGGCTTAGACCGCGTAGTATTTGTATATGAACACCCAGCATATACAAATACTACGCGGTCTAAGCCGAAATTCTATGCTAAGGAGAATAATTCGAGTAACCGCGAAAGCCTCAAACAGTACATTTATTGATTTATTATGTGGAACATTAGTAGGTGCTTTACCAACTAGAATTTCTGATTTTGGTATAGGTTTCGAAATTATAGTTTCTTAATTGAATTTATTTTTGTATTTGTGTTTTATTATTTTTAATCTTTATTTATACCCTTTTTATTTTTCGGAAACTCGTTTCTATATTTATTTAAGTTTGCTTATTCATGTGTATTCTTTGCTTATGTGAAAATCTGATAATAAACATTGTTCATTTTTTATGGTAGTGTTTTTTTTAAATAAAATAGCACTTATTAAGTAACCAGTGCCTACAATATACTATTATAGTATAAAACTAAAAATTGATAATCAGGAAATCAGAAATATTATAGCTCGTATTAATGGATCAAGTTAGAAGTATGTCTTTATTGAAAATAGAATGGCCCCCGCAGTCCAGAAAACGCTCCTACGCGCCTGATCACGCCTCCAAAATGTCGTCGAAGGATGTAAAGCTGGTAATGACATAATTATCCATATGTGAATGACATAATTATCCATATACGAATGCACACTACACTTTGCATACTGAATGTCAAACAAGTATATGTCTCTATTGTTACGGTGCACACCCTGTTTGGCTTTAATTTGTGTATGTACCTACGTTGTGTATGTTTCCTGGTTACGACGGCTTGCACCGGCGGGGTTACAGATAATTAGCCTAAACAGTGGTACTTGGGCTAACTTTACTCAGGTGGTATAGGGGTCGTAGACCTTCGGTTCTCACACCGAAAGAAAACGCCATGGAGATCTACTATTCTTTATTAGGACCAAGTGTAAATGTATCACATACTTTTACAATTACTGCGGTGTTCCGAAGTATGGAAATGACGACAAACGTAAGACAGAGTTAAAGCATTGGTACTCCATCCGCCGTACTAACAAGGGAAAACCTGGCAATGTCGGGCTGCGCGATACCTAGTGAAGTAAAAAAGCAAAGAATTAATACTCACGCCGCCGTACTAACAAGGAAAACCCCTGCAATGTCGGGCTGCGCTGTATATAGTGAAGTAAGAAAAGCAAAGAATTGATACTCACGCCGCCGTACTAACAAGGAAAAACCCTGCACTGTCGGGCTGCGCTGTACCTAGTGAAGTAAGAAAAGGAAAGAATTGATACTCACGCCGCCGTACTAACAAGGAAAACCCCTGCAATGTCGGGCTGCGCTGTATATAGTGAAGTAAGAAAAGCAAAGAATTGATACTCACGCCGCCGTACTAACAAGGAAAAACCCTGCACTGTCGGGCTGCGCTGTACCTAGTGAAGTAAGAAAAGCAAAGAATTAATACTCACGCCGCCGTACTAACAAGGAAAACCCCTGCAATGTCGGGCTGCGCTGTATATAGTGAAGTAAGAAAAGCAAAGAATTGATACTCACGCCGCCGTACTAACAAGGAAAAACCCTGCACTGTCGGGCTGCGCTGTACCTAGTGAAGTAAGAAAAGGAAAGAATTGATACTCACGCCACCGTACTAACCAGGAAAAAAACCTGCAATGTCTGGCTGCGCTGTACATAGTGAAGTAAGAAAAGCAAAGAATTGATACTCACGCCGCCGCGCCGTACTAACAAGAAAAAACCTTGCAATGTCGGGTTGCGCTGTACATAGTGAAGTAAGAAAAGCAAAAAAATTGATACTCACGCCGCCGTACTAACAAGGAAAAAACCCTGCAATATCGGGCTGCGCTGTACCTATTGAAGTGAGAGTTAAATAGGTTAAAAGCTATTGTAGTAGTTCTCCGTATTATGCCTAGAACTACCACATGCACCAGACTTCGCTTTTCTTCTTCCTGCAGCCCTATTCAGATGCGTTTTATCCAAATTACGAAAGCCCTCCATTTCGGGTCGCGGCGTGTCCAGGCACTGAGAAAAAAATCTAAATTTCGTTGCCATAGCGACGCGGCTGCCCTTCCAAAACCCACGACGGTTTAATCCTTTTTCAACCAAGTTTTAAATTGTGGCTTCCCACGGCCTATTCTAACTACCCGCCCTCAACACATTCCTTTGGTTGAAATCGCAATCTACTAAATTCTAAAACTAAATTAGTTGCCGGTTTGGGCTATTTGTTTCCCAAATCCGCCTAAGCCCCTGGTCATAAATCTAATACACTGTTTTTCGCCTTGCGTTATGTTATGCGCCGGGATATTTATTACATCCCTCGGCATTCTTAACAGCTGCAAGAGGTGTCGGAGTACAACCTATTTAAATCAAACGAAAGCTTTCGTTTAAGAGCTTGTTTACTACTACAATATATACAAATACATCTTCTTATAAAATACGAGTTTTTATTGTCCTTCCTAAAAATAAAATAACTGAAATAAAAATGTTTGTAAATACGCGAGCGACCATCACACTTTAGCACACCCCGATGACCAACAAATCGACTAATTTTATGACAAAATGAAGAAAAGAGTGCGTGCAACGAACTGAAGAAGGGAGCTTGCACCTTCTTGTTCTATTTAATATAATTTTAATTGTATTTATTGTTGACACTTGAAATACTAGATGATAGTGGTCTTTCACTTCTATTACTTTGGAATTTTATAGCAGATCCTATTTGCTAAAGTTTAAAAAATACCAGTAATTCACTACTATATGTTAAATAAGCTACAAAAAGTTGTACAAAATTTATATTTTTAAGTTCTTTCAGGAAACTAACAAAACTCTTCTACTTGTCTTTAAAATTGTTATCTGATTTTATATGAACTGCGATAACAAATGAATACTGGAGAGTACAGACTATAAAAGCTCCACTCTAATTTGGTAATTTCTCCGTGATATCACAATTTTCTTCCTTATGTACAGTCGTGTGCAAATAAATCTGGGACAGTGTTTTTTTCACATGCAGATTCAGTTAAGAATTTGAAGAATATTTCCATGGATTTCCTCTTATCAGAGAGAGTTACGGGTTTCAGTACCTGTTCAAGTTTAATGTAACTCTTTCTGATAGCAGGAAATCCATGGAGATATTCTTCAATTCTTAACTGAATCTGCATGTGAAAAAAACACTGTCCCAGATTTATTTGCACACGACTGTACTTTCATCAAAATCTTTTAGACATATTTCTGCTGCGTATTTATTTCGAATGTTGAAATAGCTATTTGTACAAAAAGTTGGGAAAAGTGATGTTTTTCCGTTTTAGACCTGAGATTTTTTTCGAGGCGTTAGCCGTTTGAAGATGAGGCGTAATTTCAACACCTTGTAATAAAGTGCACTTTGAGCGTAGGATATTTTTAATGCACCTGTGGCTCTTTTGACGTCCGTGAGCTTAATAATGAATTTCTCATCCACGCGTGTCGCACTTATTAGCTTGCTTCCGGCGGAACTTGCAGAAAATGCACTTTTCAACACCGCACGTGAGCTCTGAAGGAAATTACTGCACTGGCGGTTAGCTCCTTTAAATTTATTACATGGTACAAATAATTCTACATGCTGGCTATATATCGAAATATCATGAATTATCGTGCTGAGCTGTTATAGCGGACCAAGGACCCTTTTCATGGGTTATTACAAGTAATTTCCCAATACTACATCAGGAAAGGTGATTCCAAGTAAATGTGCCATTTTTCATTTTTAGTTGTACCGTTTCTGAACGATATGAGAGAAAAATATGCTTTGCTATAGAATCTAGGCACCCATTTGCCATACCCTTCAATAAGATTGATATAAGACAGATGAATGTGTTTCCTTAATAAGTTAAGATTACTATAAATACCTATAGAATAGTATGAGTTCTGTCTAGCTGAATATTTCAATAGTTTTCAAACTTCAAAAGTATTAAAATAAATGGTCCCTGGTGGTGTAGCTTGAATAAGCGTCCACGTAAGATCAGTAGAGTTAAGCAACGCTTTTTCTGGCCAGTACTTGGATGGGAGTTTCGCGGATGCTTCTCTCTCGGCGCCTCGTGGTACGGCTGCCACGGAAATAGTTGGTCCCGGATGTCATAATAACATCATGACAGTCGCTAGTGGGGTTGGAAGTCCCCATAAAATGTACAGCGACGCCTATAATTGGCCTAACGGCTGTTTGCTGAGTACGAATAAATTTAAAAAAATTATTTTAGGAACTACCTTTCCTAAATAATGTTTGTGTAACTTGTAAAACGATGTTGCATGCACCTAAAGCGTTATAAATACTGTTTAACATTTGTTACTAGAATATTACCAATATTATTGAAATCCAGTGTTTGGATAAATGATTTCCGATAAATCACTTTCAAAAGCACATACCTCTTGAATACTGCAACGGTACTGTCGCTTAATAAGCATTTAAATGTGTGTTATTTTCATATTAAATGATCAAAACAAGTGCATATAATCTAAAACTATTAAATTTAACATGCGATGGATATGTGCAGTTCTTAAAATGACTAATTCAATTACAATTAATTGTTAAAGTAAAATGTTTATCTTTCTTATTTATCAGTATAATTTCATGTTACAAAGTGAACTATAAATCAACATTGTACATCAGCGCGATGACAGACTGCTATAAACTCGCAGCAAGCAAATCTTCGCTTCAAACTTTTCCGTAATCCTCTGTAATAATAGTGACATTCAGCTTCACCTGAATTTTTTTATCGTTGTATATGTATGCAGTGTATCTAACGATATTGGCAACGTATCAAGGTTTGCTGATATTTGGAAGTTGGAAGTGGAAATTAATCAAGAATTTTGAAGTCCTGTATATTATAAACACCACAAAATATGAAGCTGTCATTTGACATTTTTTTACAAAGCCAGGATGTGATTTTTTTCTTCTTCTGCAAACTTTAAAAATATTTTTGTTACATTTATTAGGAGAAGTCTTGATCACGTTACGATATTAGCCACTGTCTATAACATGTCACTGACAAGGATTTGGTATAATGTTCCGGTGTTATAATATACATTACTACAAAACTCCAAAGGCATCTTTGATAAACTTTTTTGTTCATACTATAAAGGGTGTTATGGAAATGAGTGCAAATATTTTAACCCGTAATAGAACTAAACGGAACAACGTCTCCATTTATCATTTTTTCGAAAACGTCCTCAAAACTGAGTGCCACGTTGATATTGCCTAAATTTGTCCTATATGTTACCTATGCTACCAGTCACACTGTATACTTTCTTCGTTAGTGTAGAATTTTTACATAAAATTTTTAAAAATAATGTCTTTATATGTCGATATTTGTTTTGACACATTAATATATTGCTATCCCCCAGAAAATGGCGTAATTTAAGAAATTTAATATTAAAATTAAAATTTCAGGTATTGGATATGTATACAAATTCTCCAGGCGCTGTAAAACACTCATGGATTCCTGTAAATGTGAAAATATCCGGTAAATCTGAAAATCTGTCTTTGTATAACTCTAAAAAAATAAAAATAAAATGTATTATTACCCAGAAACAAATATGAAAACGTAAGAAAGCGGTTGTCATACTTATCTTTCATCCTAAAATCCTCTGCGCATTTCCTGGGGGCTCTAGCAGAATTAAAAGTGACACGAAATGTAACAGATGGATTTGTTTCAGCACGGGACCGTAGCTACATCCAGCGAAACGAGCGTAGGGACTCAGCCTGGTGGAAGCGTGACATCTAGAACTGCGTCAGAAACACCTCAAATGCCCACGTCGAGTGGACATCATCACACGGGTGCCAAGTTCCGGCACGGCCTTCTTCAGCTTATGATCCACACCATCGACCCCCTTCATGATGGTCAGTATGCAGGTACCCTCTACTTTCTTACCGATATTGGTGTGTAGAATTTGATCGTTTGTTAATGTTGGATGTTCACAACATTACCTGCAACGGAATGGAAAATGAAGCACTAATATCAGTAAACATTGTTGGGCTTATCTTGTAATTGTATTTTTTATGGGTAGATATGCATATTGCATCGAGTTTACTAATGTCTCAGATTTCAAGTTAGGAGTATCATAATTTTGTGTATGTTATATCAGTTAATATGGTACGTTTATGTAGCGTGTTTTATTTTTTTTAGAAGTATTTTGGTATTGATTCGATTTAAGCGCTGCTTGTGGGCCTATGTAAAAATTTATTGGCTGATAAATCGTTGTAAGTGAAGGATTTTTATTTGGTTTAGATGCTCTGCACCCCCTGTGAATGCTTTCTAATGTTATAGTTTCCCATGTCCATAAAGTTAGCATTCTAAAATTAACTGTAGAATGTAAAATGTAAATGTTTCGGTAGCTTTCGGAAACACTAATTTAACAACGTTATTTCAAATTTCTCAAAAATATATTTAATTTTATATTAAAAGACAACACTATACTACGTTTAACGAACAGCTTCAGCAGAAGCCCCTCCCACAAATGAGCGCTGAATTTGAATAAACATTTCCATTGGTACGCCAGTTGTACGCAGCTGAATTTTATTTGTAATCAAAACCGGTCATTAATTGTGTTTACTAAATGAACAATAATAGTTTGAACACTTGCAGTAGACAAAAACAAGTAATTCAAGAACACCACCTAAATTATGTTCATTTTATATTGTTGTATTGTTAATGTGTTGCAAATTGAAAGCATTGCGTTTCATTACCTAATCTAAATGTTTATTAAAAACACATTACATTTAATATTCTTTTTAAACACACGCATTCGCAATGGGAAATTTCTTACCGCTGTTATTTTTCGGTAATTCGCACCATAAAAAAGATTTAAATTATACTAAACCACACGCTGTTAACATCAATAGCTAAAGAAATACCCTTCCTATGTTATTTTTGCTATATTGGAGTTTTGGCAAATTTCCAACTTGATCGAGATAAGGACCACTTCGTTATATAAAATATAGAATAGCAAAGGGAGTAGAGTAAATTGATGGGTATTGTATGCAATATCAGTATAGTCAAACGCGACTATAGTTTTCATCTTAACAACATCGTTACCCTGACCTACTACAAAGGCTTTTCCAGTCCCAAAATGTGTAGGAATTTATAATATGTAGGCGCCAAAATTTCTTTTGATATAATTAAACAATTTCTAGTTGATTCATAATTTATGCTAATTTTTAGAAGGATAAATAAATCCAAACATCAATTTGAAAAAATTACATTTTGCAATAGTTCTGTGCTTCGGCATATACAGGGTGCTTTCTAAGTTGTAGAAAATTGACTGGCATGTACCTTGCCCTATTCTAAGACAAAGTTCCCGTCACTAAGATCCGCAGGTGCTGCGTTTTCGAAATACATTGTGTTAAATTGAGAGAAAAAAGATGTAAATTTTGTTAATTTTTCAAAAGACGTTGGAATATTAATTACTATTTGTGTCGGTAGACCATCTTTCAATTCAACAGTGGCGTGCGTATGAGTCTCCTTTGCACGATTGAATAAGAAAGAATAGATGCCACTGATTTTCTTAGTTTTGATAGTTTTTTTTTAATTCCTTGATTGAAACTACAAAAAATTCCTGCTCGGTTTTTTGGTAAAATGCGCCCTTTTTTTCTTAAAATTAGTAAAATTATACCAAATGGTGCCAAATTTTTTGTTTATTGATGCATCAATACTTTCAAATTAAGAGAAATGTTTTTAGGAAACCAGTGAATTAAAGAAACTGTTGGAAATTACCACTGTCTGATATGATGTATGGCTTAGCTCTCTGTCTTATTGAATTACGTACACGCTCAAAAACATCTGGTATAATAAAATAAATCTGTAAGAGGCTTTACCCAGAACTTCCCTCGTCGACATTGTGACACTAAATAATTTTGATATTAAGTTAGGATTAAAAATATCTTCACATTTCTAATAAATTAAAATAAATTTTCAAATAAAAAAAATCCGTTACCTGTGGGATTTGAATCGCAGCGCTTGCGACTGCGAACAAATTCACCGACCAATTTCTTGCTACTCTATGGAGTCTTGTTCATATCGTTGGGTTTCAGCTGGCTTAACCTTCACTCCAGGCATGTCTTAAGAAAATTAATTATATTTTTTAGATCAATAAACCAGTACAGATACTCCTTTCACTAAAAATGTCTTTATTAATTTTTAAACATATCATACGCAGGATGTATATTGTAATGATATGAATACAGGGTTATAAAACTCAATTTTAAAATAGGTTTAAGGGATTACAATAGTTGCAAATTATTGAGATCAATTTGAATATGAATTGGGAAATGAAAAATTAGTATGTAATTTAAAAAAAATAGAATTTATAATTGAATAAAATATGGCTAATTGAGAAACAGAAGGATTCGAATATAATGTAATAACTAAATATAAGATTTGAAGGTAATGACAAATACTTAATCGAAATAGATTATTGCACATACTAGGTAGAAATCAAAAATAAAGATATAGTGTGTTGGTTGGAGAAAATATGATATCGTTAAGGACTATGTTTTCATTATTAACTGCCGGTCTTATAAAGGCCACTAATCTAACGTTAACTTTAATTCGCTGTTAAAATAAACAAAAGCGCATCAAAACGTCAGTGCTTGTGACATTTTATTCATTAGTAAACAAATTTTGATTCGCTTTTGTTTATTTTAACAGCGAATTAAAGTTAACGTCAGATTAGTGGCCTTTATAAGACTGGCTGTAAGATAATCAAATTTTGAAAAATGTAAAGCTGTAATTAATTTGGTGTAATTTAAAAATATGAAATAAACCCTATTTTAAAAGTAAAATGTTTGGAAATTAAGAAGGGTTGATATTAAGACTAAATTTGCGTGGTGAAATGGAAATGGAATTTAATGTAAGAAGATGAGATATAAAATGGAGGAAGATAGCAAGTATATGGTGAAAAACAAAACTAAAAGCAGGACTAATCTACAGAGGAGAATAAATAGAGAAAAATACTAAGTTAAGTTTACTGAAGAATTACTTTGACATTGCATATCAATTGATTTGGATTGCATTGAGCTGTTAGTACGAAAGGAGTGATCTGGGGGAGAGACTGTTGGTTCTTGGATGCGGTGTTGGAGTTGTGTGACTGCAACTGTGGTCTGATTTGGGTCCATGCTGTGAGGCAGCTTCTGTTTCTGATGCCTCGCCCAAATATGCGTTTCCCATCTATTTCAAGGTTTGGTATTTACGCATTTATGCGGCTCGCGGCCAAAAGATTAAGGGAAAATAGAGCTAACAATATCTTGACACTTGCTTATGCAAATTAAATCAATTATGTAATTTAAAAAATCTGTAAAAGGCTTTACCCAGAACTTCCCTCATCATGGTGATAATAAATAATTTAAAAAATCAATTTAAGTTAGGAGTAAAAATATCTTCACGTTTCTAATCAATTAAATACATTTTCAAATAAAAAAAAACGTTACTGGTGGTCGAATTCGAACGGCAGGCGGACAACGTGTGCATCCCGAACGTTTAGTGCGATATCCTAAGAGAACGCGCAATTTCTACCTGAGCCACGGAGGACCGGCTTCTGTAATTTTTCCGTCGCAGCTATATTTAGCAACCGCTAATTTGTGCCTCGTTTTTGTATTGTAGAAAAATTATTCTGTATCTATTCGTCCCATTTTTGGTAAGAATAAAGCCTGCACTAAGTACAAATCATTACTTGTATCTATTACTAAGTTGAATGAAAAATAAACACGCTGATGTGTGCGACGCGCTGTTGTATTTAAGCGAAGGGTATTATTGTGGAAACTTTTTGAATTTTTTGCGACCTTATCTTTTATTTGTTGGGTTCTATGTTCGTCAAGTGTAAGTCCTGATCTATGTGCAAATTACTACTTTAATCTATTTCCCACTTAACGCAATTATAAACAAAATTTTATTTTTTTAAGGTGCTCACCCTGTTCATATTTGTATGAAATAGTACCGGTTTCATGCGAGGTAGATATATAATATGTACGCAAAATGTCGTCTTCCCCCGACAAATAGTTTTTGAGTCATACTGCCAACAGGCAGACAAACAGACAGGCAGACAGACAGACAGACTGACGGAATTGAGAAAACCTCTTTTTCGTCATCTAGGGACCTTAAAACGTGAAGATCTGAAAAAATCTCAGAAGGTGATTTTTTCGTGATTACAATACTTTCTTTGTCTTTCAGACGAGGGATGTAAAAATACCGGGGAGGGATTCGATCTACATCATCTGCGGATATAATCGTCCATAGTCAGATAGATTTAACTGCACCATGCAGGATTGCTGATATGTCTGCGACGCGCGGCTCTAGTTAAGTGAACAGTGTTATTGTTGAAAGTTTTTGAATTTTTTGCGACCTTATTTTGTATTTTTTGGGTTCTATTTTCATCAAGTGTAAGGCCTGCAATATGTGTAAATTACTACTTTAATCTGTTTTCCATTTAACGCAAATACAAACAAAATTTTATTTTTTTAACGTGCTCACCCTGTATATATTTGTATGAAATTGCACCGGTTTCAAGCGAGGTAGATATATAATAGGTATGCAAAATATCGTCTTCCTCCGACAAATACTTTTTGAGCTATACTGCCAACAGACAGACAGACAGACAGAATTGAGAAAACCTGTTTTTCATCATCTAGGCACTTTACGAGGGAAGTAAAAATGACAGAACCTGGTTTTACTTTTCTAATTTGTACAAAAAAATCAGGAATTTTTTGTACAGTTTTAATCAAGGAGTTCGCAAAACCAAATAAACTAAAAAAACATTAGTGGCGTCTCCTTTTTCTTATTCAATCGCGCAAGCCACTAGGTTGTCTACACAAAAAATTGAATTTCGCGCCGCATGTACACACACCATTTTTTTAAATTAATATTAAATCTAAACGTGTTGACAATTAAGTTAGAAATACCTAACCATTCTACAGGGGGTCTATTTAGTGCGCCGGTGTCCGATTACGCCGTTACCTTTTTTCCGATAGAAACTTTGATTAGGGTGATCCCAATGGTGCTGAAGGGGGCACATTTTAAAATTATTTAGATATATATAGGGTGTTACAAAGAAGTTTGGCTTAAAAAATTATGATTTTTTAATGAAACATTCTGTATTTCTTTACGGCTATTCAAGTCCGTATAGGTTCTACGTTGAACTCTTAAATTTTCTTTTAATTTGCATACAGCGGGTCCAACTTATGAAAGTTTTTAATTTTTTTTTGTCAATATTAATCTTTCATTTAAAACATCATATTTTCCCCACTTTTCAATATTTCTTCCCTAAAAATTGAGAGGGTCGTCATCTAGGATATAAAAATACAAAAGATTCATAAAAACGGTATATTTCAATACAGGGTGTTCAAAATACCGGTTCAAATTTCAATATCTTCAATCTTTATTTACTTAATAAAACATCCTAGATTTTATTACAGGAATAAATAGCGCCTTAAATTTCCTTTATTTTGACCACAACATGTACTTTAATCTCGGTTTGGCTACAATAATTTAAAGTAAATTCATTCCACGTGATTTGGTTGTATTAATATGTGTGAGTCCTGGTTTCAGAACGATATCGTGCGCTACCGACCTTAGTTAAACCACGAAAATATAAGTTGTGGTTCTGAAATTTACTTAAAAGCAAAAATTGATTCTATGTATTTTCCTAATATTGACTGTAACCGACTCCCGTAGATGCAGTATTTAAAAAGTATGCCGAGATCTAGGTCACCCAAAGCACTCAAAAAGATCAGGTTGCGTAGTAAATATTTGAGAGATTTGACAAGATGATGGCACTTCCATGACACGAGTTACTAGTATTTTACCGGAAGCATGATAAGTGCACCCTCTATCAGTATTTTCGTATAATAGTCACGTTTTACTTTGAACGTGAGCGAATTTATAAAACATTAAATTTTACAGTCCAGTAGACCTTGCCTTCGATTTTTGAGACACGTAAAGATACATTGTGCGCTTCCGTGATTTTATTCGAATTTATCAAGCTCTTACAACATGCAAAGTATTTATTGTGTATTTACGTTATGTGAGCTGTCTTACCGGAAAGCCTATTTCACATTCGTGTTTGCATTCCATTCTACGTTGCATGACTATTACTGCTTAGCATCTGATCACATTAATTTTCTTTTAATTGCTTTTAATCTAGACGAGTTCAAAGCCCTCGCTGCGATTTCTAAATGATTATTTCAAACAGTCATTAATTTCATGGGCTCTGCCAACATTAAATTTAATAGGGTTTCACTTATTTTCATGTCTTCTATGTATAAAATGAGGACATTATTTATAGTAGTCACAAATAATAAACTACAGAAATAAAAGGAAATATGATTTTAACTTGAGTGTTACCACACCAATAGTGGATTTTCGAAAATAATCTCTCTTTTTTCTCACCAAATATTTTCTCAAAGCGCTCCTTTGCCACACTAGTAATGATTTTTCTTTACTTCTCCTAATCATCCATACTTCACTTCCATACGTTACCATCGTTCGTATCAGCGATTTATATGACCACAACTTAGCTGATCTCGATAAAACTCACTCAATCCTTGCTTCAATATTTTCGCTGCTTCCTCTTAAACTACACTTCTAAGTAGATCCATTTTTCCAACTTCTGGAATACACTCTTCACTGCTTGTCGGTGTAATATCTTTAATTTTACTTTTTTTATACACAGTCCCATTTTATATGTAGCTTCGTCGAGTCTTTTAAACGGCTTTTAGTTCCTCCCTAGTTTTGGTCACCACAGCAACTACGTTAGCATAGGCCAAATGTTGATATCTTTAATGGTAGAGCATTCAAAACTGTATATCGTACAGGTGATTGCTTCCACCCACTCTTCTCCTCCAACCATGCTTTCTGTATTAAAACTCTTCTCCACGGTAACTTAAACATTTCCGCCTATATTAAGCCACTGCATGTACTCTTATTTTTTAGATTTTGTATTATTTTTCTGACCTGATCATCATGTCTCCCTCACTCCTGTCTTCATCTTTATTGAATAGCTATTGAAAATACTGTCTTCTTTTGGTAGCATCTTTTTACTCGCTGGTAAAAGTTTCTGATTTGCTCTCATGGACAGTTTTATATAGTTTGTACCTATTTTTTTGAATTTCCTTTCTCGCTCTATATATTTTCTCTTGTTATTCAGTTTCGTTCACTAGCATTTTCAGTCTTACTTTCTTCCCCTGATTTATTTCTTTCTCACATTGTAGATCCACTCTGCTCTTTCCCTAACTGAATTGCTAATTACATCACTTGCCTGTTTCTTGGCTTTGCGGATTCATTTCCACACCTCCTCAACGCTTTCGTCGTTATCTCCAGTAATTAGTTTAGTTTGTAATTCATTAGCATATCGCTTTCATGTTTCTTCTTGTTGTAACCGTTTTCCTATTTGCCCCTATTTTCGATTTATTTGATGCGGTGTGGCTGGATTCAGCATTTATTCCTCTTATATTGTTAGATTTGTAGTAGTTCTTTCAATATTTTTTCATCAGATGATTATTTTCTTTCCATGTAGGTCATCCGGCGATCTCCAGGTTCCCGTATGAAAGTTTCTATTTTAAGTGGGTGCTTATTACAGCTAAATATCTTCCCCTTGTAAAATCAATTACCATTTTCATATTCCTATTTATTTTTTTGTTTTCTGCATTTTCCTATTGTGGATTTACACGTATCTGGGCCTCCTTACCAATATTTGCATATCCATTCCCACTACCCTTTTCATGTCATATTTGGATATTCCTTTCGCACTGTGTTTCTATATTTTCAAGAAATCCACTTCTATGTCCATACTAGTCTCTGCTGTCGGTGCATGCTTATCTTTTAATAACGGCCCTTTAGTCTCAACGAACACAATCTGCAGTATGATTAAAAATTATTTTTATCTAATATGGCTATGGAATAGTTCCTAATTTATGAATGCAACAGTGTCTGTACTTAAATGTCAAACTTGACATTTGATTTTTTATTGTTGCATTCATAAATTAGGAACTATGCCACAGCCAAACTAGATGAAAATTATTTTTGATTATACTATATTTGATATCGGCATCAAGCTTAAAATTGCTGCTTTTAATTTCTTCTGCACGATAGCGCTCGTTCCTAGCAATATGTTCGTTACACCACTGTTACAAAAAAGGTACTCGCCCATTTCTGTTATTTCTTTCTCATTCTGAGTTTTTCTTGTATTATCAGTATATCTACTTGTTATACACCACTCTTTCTCCTACTGACTGTTTTCTTTTCAGGTAAACTACCTTTTTTGTTCATCATACGGCAAAATTGTACTAAGAAACGTTGTTCAAAATGAGAAATTATGCCCTATACAAGATCTACGTACTCAGACTAAACCGTCATTTTTTAAAATTAAACAAAATAAATTGTATTTATCAAAAATGACGGTTTAATATAAGTAGGTAGATCTTCCTGAAATTTTAGTATAGGGCATCATTTCTCATTTTGAACAACGTTTCTTAGTAAAATCTTGCCGAATCATGAACAAAAAAGGTAGTTTACCTGAAAAGAATATAGTTTTCGCTTCACTGTGAAGGCCGACTTGTTTTTAAAAAACTGAAAATATTCTTAAAATTCTCTTCAAACCAAGCAGGGTTTAATCCCACAGTCTTTAAATAAAATTCAAAAGTTTTTAGTCTATTGCACCCCTTGTAACATCAATCCTGAGACACACTGTATACTTGTTCTACAATACTCTTCCAATATTTTATTTTGTCCGGTACTATCTGCGTCTTAATCTCATTGTTAATCCTTGCATATTTCCTTCTCTCACCGCCAGTATGAGGAGTCATTTTAATATGCTCATTTCATTTATCCATTGATTTAATACATTTTAATATAACTGCTTTGAACCGTTTTGCTTAGTTTACTTACTTCTCCTAAGCTCTCTTTGGTCGCCGCATACATTGATGTTTTTACCGTGTTGTAAATATCCAAAGTAGTTGTATAATTTCCTAGCGTTTGTGTGAACTGGATAGCAGTTTGAATTTATATAATAGACAAGTGACTGCGGTGATGGTTTTTCTTTGCGAATTGATGTAATTCGCATTACCAAGTGTTGCTTTCTACATTAGTATTAGTAACATTAAGATATTGTTACCTTGTTAACATAAAAAGGTTCTCTGTTGGCTAATCTCTCAAAATCAATACATAGCGTGACTACTTGGATACAACTGCCGGCCTACCAGCTACAGTTTCGGAGACGGCGTGTGCAGCTCTTTAAAATACTCAAAACGGGCGCCAACGGATTTTTTATCAAATAACGGCAAGTGTATCCAGGCATTCGAATGATAATACGTAAACTCAGGTAGCACACTAAATCTGAAAGAGAAGTTCAACTCAAATATAGGTCGCAGTAGCAAATAAAGTCACACAGTATAATTCATGAAATATAACATAGTACATATAAGTATCACAACGTTAT
This sequence comes from Agriotes lineatus, assembly GCA_940337035.1. Lineage (NCBI taxonomy): Eukaryota > Metazoa > Arthropoda > Insecta > Coleoptera > Elateridae > Agriotes > Agriotes lineatus. The sequence goes on from CALNHX010001022.1 coordinate 192,558, forward strand.
CGATCTACCAGCAGAATTACAGGTGGCCACAATAGTACTTGCTATACTAATTAAGTCTGGCTAATTTATCAGTCATAGCATGAGGTACCTCGGAACAAGAATCAAAACTAATACTTACAATTGTACATTACAAGAAGGCAATCGCCCTATCTCACACATTAAAATAAGGCTCAGACGCCGGCAAAGCTTACAGCGGCCATATCACAGTTTTCGCAGAGCAGGCTCGGAGGGATATCGCCCCATCAGTTTACTTCCCCATCCATATAAGCATTTTCCCAAGATCATTACAGACTCACGAACAAATTGGACGCATATCAACCACCAGAGCAAGCCGGATTTCGTAAGGGCTATATCACGATTGTGCACATACAATCCATCCGCACACTGATTGAAAAATGCCACGAATACAACGAACCATTACAACAACTACAACAAAGCGTTCGGCTCATTAGAACTGTGGGCTATTTTCAAAGCTATGGACGCGGCAAGAATTGATTCCAGATATAAGAATCTACTCAAACACATATACAGTAATGCAACACTCGACGTAAATATCACGGAAGATATTAAAATGAACAAAATTCCAGTGAGAAGGGGAGTAAGACAAGTGGATACCATGTCCCCTAAACTATTTACTCTGGCGTTGGAAGAAGTGTTCAAGGAGTTAGAGTGGGACCATAGAGGCATTAAGATCGACGGAAGATATTTGAGCCACCTCCGCTTTGCGGACGACATTGTTTTAGTCAGTCAGAACCTAGACAAATTACAGTACAGGATATGCTGGAAGAACTGCAAAGCAAATCGTCAAGTATTGGGCTAACTATGAATTTCAGCAAAACAAAGGTTATGACAACAGACAATATGGATATATATATATGGGCGACCAACTCATAGAGAAAGTTTATGAATACGTCTACCTGGGACATAACAGCAAGCTAGGTAAAGAAAACCATACCACGGAATTAAAAAGACGAGTTCGACTGACTTGGGCAGCTACAGGCAAGCTGTCACACATCTTGAAAAACCAAAACATCCCAATCAATCTTAAACGAAAGGTATTCAACACCTGTATCCTGCCTGTGCTGACATACGGAATGGAAACGATGACTCTCACTATAACATCAGCTAACAAGATCAGAACAACTCAAAGGGCTATCGAAAGGATAGTGCTGGGTGTCAGTATCAGAGACCATATTACAAACCAAATTATCAGGCAAACAACTAAAGTCGATGATGCCGTAGCACGTATAGCTCAATTGAAGTGGAACTGGGCTGGGCATATTGCTCGCCAGAATGACTCCTGGTGGACAAGACGCATTTTGCAATGGAGGCCCCGACGACATAAAAGAAGCGTTGGCAGACCTCAAATGCGCTGGCTTGATGATATCAAGGCTAAAGTGGGTAGAAACTGGCATCAACTAGCACAGCAAAAGGATGGAAAAGGACAAGAGAGTCCTATGTCTAGGAGTGAACTGTGAAGGGCTGCTAAAAGAATAAGAAGAAGAAATAGTATATTACGATACTGTGTGTAAGTAAGCCTTTAAAGCGAGTTTTACTTATACCCGTGTAATATAAACTATTTTTCTATGATCTTAACAGAAATATAACTTTTCCGTCACATTTTGTTAGATATCCTATGGTATGTTAACACGGCGTGATTGAATAGATATTACAATACAAGTTTGATTATGAGCATCTTAACGAAACGAGTTTGGTTGCCAGAACGAGGCGGTGAGGCAAGTTCTCCTGCAATCAAACGAGTTTCGTTAAAGTGCCATAAGCAAACATATATTGTTCAATATTTTATTTTCATCGATAAATTATGGTTTAGTGTATTCTTTGTTTTGTAAAAAAGAGAGCGGCAATGGATATTACTGAGTGAGGTAATAAAGCTCTTAACGATACTCAAATTAAATTGGTAAGTAGTTTATAACAACGCCGATGAAGATAATAGATATTATCGATACAAATTTAATGATGAGTATCTTAACGAAACGAGTTTGATTGCCAGAACGAAGCGGTGAGGCGAGTTCTGCTGTAATCGAACGAGTTTTGTTAAGTCCTATAAGCAAACCTGTATTGTTCAATATTTTATTCTCATCAATAAATTCTGGTTTAATTTAGTATTTGTTTTTTAAAAAAGAATGCGGTAATATCCATTACCGCCCTGAGTGCGGTAATAAATACACAAATTGATTTGGTAAGTAGTCTATAACAACACCGATGAAGACAAAACAGTATTAAAACACGTCACCAATGGTAACGTGCGAAAAAGACATGATTCGCTCGCTAAAATTAAGAGTGCTATTTATAAACGTCACTTTTGACATAAGACACTGCAACAATTTTGACAGGATTGTAGAAAAATATTTTCACTTATAATATCACAAGAGCTTAAATTATTTCCGGAAAATTTTATGAGGCCACGAATATTTTCTTAAAATATTCGTGAGTGAAAAAAATTTGCAGGAGCTTAAATTATTTCTAGAAAAGTGCAGCCGTTTTTCGAATTTACACAAGTGTCTTTAAGCAGAAAATGGGGATACTCAAGGTGGATGGTATTTTAATTACATTCTGTTTTTAATTTTCGAGAGACATTAAAAGCTAAAAGTGGTAGCAAAATTTGTTTGTTTTTTAAAGTAGTTGTTAAACTATTTCACATAACTATCAAAATAACGTTTTACAGCAATATCGATTTTTTCATTTAGCAATTGTTTTACTAAAATCATGGTAATGGTAGCGGTAACGCATAAACGCTTGTTTTGAATCTTTATATTTACGTTGTTTGCATATAAAATAACTGTTTGTAGAGCCTGATGATATGTTTTGGAAGTGGAATGTCACTAGAACCGAAAATGACAGCTTATTTTATTCTGTTATTCAACTTTTGACAATTTCTTACACATAAGTGCACACAGCACAAAATACACTTAAGGTAATGTTTTCGCCTTTGCACCAAAAATCACTTGTGTTACTGAATTACATTTCAGCACCAACCTTGCGGTAATGTGGTCTCTTTGTCAAAGTTTACATAGAACTAAGTGCATAATATGATTAAAACCAGCTTCGGGGTGCCGTCCATGACGTGGCGTTAATGGCATAAACTATAAACAGTATTTTCCAGAAATTCAATCGTGGGGGACAAAGTAACTTTAATGTGAACTAAACATTAACAGCTGTTTAGTGGCCACATTTGTGTAATATTTATCTCTATGCACCAGATTAAGGTGACCCTAGAGAACCCTTAATTAGCGAGGATCGATGCCTTGCTAGTGTGTATGTGGAGCAGTATTTAGGTATGTAGGTCTTACAAAAGGCTTTCCCTAATACGTTTGGAAATGTTTGATTTCCTATAGGTTTCAATATATACATGTAATATTTTTATGAGTGCCAGGAAACAGTTCAACTTCAATATCTATTTCGGTTAAGTGTTGTAGCAACAAATTAAAATATTCCGAAACTTAAGTGAATCCGTACAATCCTTATAATTAAAATTTCACATTATGTTAGTACTAAACCTTCCTAATGAAAACCAAACGTAAGTTTGAAAAAAAATGATATACTAATAGTCATAGGAATTATCATGTACTACAGATCTGCTAACGATATCAAAATGTAGTTCTAATTTATTTTATCTACGACAGTGTGTCTACGTCGTCAGTAGCAACGTGTTTTAAAATTTTTAACCACACAAAATTACGACCGGTTGCTAGTAATCCTAATTTACATTTAAAATATTTTTTTATATTTGCCATATTTTCTAGACTCTATTATAGATAAAATATTGTACGATACACATGCGTAAAGCATCTTTAGTCGCTCGCGGGGCTTAAAACGCTCGCTCACTCTCGTTTTAACTCTGCCCCACTCGTAACTAAAGACTAGCTTTGCAATTGTATCGTAAATTACTATTAAGTATATACATATAGCGACTAGTGAAAGTATTTTTTTTTTATTTTTATGTACATAAATGTTCACAGAAAGACGAAAGCAGAGACTTTATTATGAGTCAGGTGGTATTTCTTTAGTATCAGTCTCTTCATCGTCCAGAGTAGTACATTTTCTCTCGATATCCTCTATTATATAATTGCCCATCTCCACCAAATCGTTTATTGTCACGTATCTTACTCTTCGATTCTTCATACTCTCACTGATCTTAAAAAAATCTTCTTATCCTCATTTTCCTGTTGCTTCGTGTTGCCGTGTTAAATGTTTCTTTTGTAGTTTTTCTCGTTATATCTGCATCCCATAATATACTATTTATCACTCCTATTACTTTTCTGCTGTTATACATGTACGTCCATATACCAGTTAGTGTTAGGCAGCTTTATCTATTTTTCCCACAGCTTCCTGGTCATGTACCCCGTTGACGGTTGTATTAAAAAAAATAATAACTGGTTAAAATTCCTACATCACTATTACATAATTATATTCCTTTTAACTAGTGGACACTATAGAGCCACATGGTAAGAAAATTACCTATGAATAGTACAGTAGTCACTAAATAGGTCAACTGCAAGGAATGCATGTATAAATAATGCCTTTTCCCTATTGCCATTCCTTGTAGATATGATATATTAGGAACTTAAGACCCCTTTAGAAAAGTTACGCTGAACCGGAAAACTTTAGAGCCGAACACTTCTTCGGTTTCGTGCTAGCAGCGTTAATATTTCACGAAGTAAAACCCATGTTTGACACTCTGAAATTTCAAGCTTCATGGAACTTTTAATCGTTTCAATATTGAGGTGCACATAATATAACGGCGATTTGCGTGACTTGCGAAATCACGAACTTGAGCAATGGGAGTGTGTGCTTCCTGCATTCACTAGCAATCACCGGGGAACTGAAAATTTTAATTATGAATGCCAAATCACAGCAAAAAGTTACTGCTAATGGATTTTCTGCCGTATGTTCCAGCAGTTTCCGTGTTGAAATAATATTTATTATGCTCTGTTCTGGCAACTTTTAGCAGTCATGACTTTTCATGACTTCGAATTAAATTGTATTTTCGTGCTTTGGATTGGCTAATTATCAGTTACTTGATTCATTGCAACTACACTACATTCATTATTGGAATAGTGTTGCCTTAATTGCAGCTATTAATTTGTAGACTATGTATCACCCATAGTAGATTAAACTTCTACAAAAAGTAATCTAGAACCAACTAAACATTTTGCATCTACAGTCTTAACAGTAATGAAACAGACATTTGTGCAAGTGGGTTAATCAGCAAATATTAACGAGTACGTTTTCTGAGTATTAAATAATGAATGTGTGTACCAAGTAAGACCTAAAAACACAATAATTTATGATATATCATGTACCCCTATTAATATTTTAAAAGCTCATTAACAATAGACTGCTGCTTTCAAGCGACAACAGATCTCGTTTAGGTATTTATATGTCACAATATATCTTTAAATTACAGGCAGGGTTTGTTTACCCATCATTTCTGATTTAATGACTACTCTACTGGTGTAAGTGTGCACTAATGGCTTCGTATTCTGTACTAATTATTGATATTAATCGTACTGTAAAAATATTTCATCTCAGTAGAACTGAAATAAATTTTATGTATTTAACCATGAATAATAAATAACTCCAGGTTCCTTAGATTCAAGACGAATCTAAAATTCAAATTGTTATTATATAAATTTTACAGAAGATACAATGAACAAAGGGTATACGGAAATTATGCCAGCACAACAAGATTTCACAAAATAAGATCGCTTGGAATCAATTACGGCGAAGTATATTAAGCCCTAATTGCAATGAGGGTCAGCTGCCGTCCAAAGAAAACTATTTAATAAACCACCACACGTTGACACTTCACAGAACAGCTGAAATCACAAAAACAGATACTGTTTATTATATTTCAGGGCAGAAGTTCTTCGCTTAGTCGACAAACAGCGAAAGTTCACGTTTACTATTTTTAACGAATAAGAAATACAGCATAAATTGGGAACGTTTGCAAAGCAAAAGAAATTTGGTCAACAACTGACAGTGGACTGGATGACTAACAAAGCCCCTCAAGACAAGGCAAGATTCAACCCAGCAATTCGGGATTTAAAAAAATTGCTCAACAACGAAAAAAATCAAGCAATCCAGGAATACTTGGAAGGGCTAACTCCCACAGAATCCACTGAATATTCACTGTGGAAGGCGACAGCAAAGATTAATAAAGCACAAGACAACATCCCACCAATCAGGAAACAAGACGGATCATGGGCAAGGACAGATAATGAGAAATCTGAGACGTTCGCCGAACATCTGTGTGATGTCTTTCAACCTTTCCCATCGCAAATACCGCAGGCAGAGGAAGACAATATCACCTCATTCCTCGAAATACCATATCAAATGGCTCTCCCCATAAAAACAATAAAAATCTACGAAGTAAAAGATATGATCCGCAGGAATCTAAACCCAAACAAGAGTCCAAGTCTTGACCTTATAACTGGACAAATTATAAAACAACTACCTGAGAAATCTCTAATTGTGTTAACTGAAATCTACAACGCAATACTTAGAATCGGCCATTTTCCATCCCAATGGAAAGTTGCACAAATTATCTTGATTCCCAAACCTGGTAAACCGGCAGAAGATGTGTCGTCATACAGACCCATCAGCCTACTATCGATTCTATCACAGCTCTTCGAGAAGGTATTTCTGAAGAGGCTAAAACCTTTGCTTGACGAACTGAACATCATCCCCGAGCATCAGTTTGGGTTTCGTGAAAAACACTCAACCATCGAACAGGTGCATAGAGTAGTTGAGATACTAAATAAAACATTCGAAAGCCGAAAGTACTGTTCAGCTGCCTTCTTGGACATTACCCAAGCTTTTGATAAAGTATGGCACCCAGGGTTACTATACAAACTGAAAAGCAAACTACCTGCATTATTTTACCAGGTATTACAGTCTTACCTCACTCACAGATACTTTGTGGTAAAATGCCAAAAAGCCATTATTCGTCTAAATCCAATACAGTCAGGCGTTCGGCAGGGCAGTGTCCTCGGACCAATTCTATACCTGTTGTACACTGCAGATATACCAACTACACCGAACACCATCACTGCCACGTTTGCTGATGATACTACCGTCATGGCAATAAGTGAAATTCCAAGTTACGCATCAGAGAAGTTGCAAGAAGCATTGGATAACCTCCAGGAATGGCTGAAGAAATGGCGAGTAAAAGCCAATGAGGCAAAATCTCAACATGTAACGTTTACCTTAAAGAAGGAAATATGCCCCAGCGTTACTCTTAACGGACACCAACTCCCTCAGTCAGACTCTGCAAAATACCTAGGAATGCATCTGGATAGGCGGTTAAACTGGAAGCACCACATATTCACTAAGAGCAAGCAGCTGGGACACAAGTTCTCCAACTTTATTGGTTGATCGGGCGAAAGTCTAAACTATCACTAGCCAGTAAACTAATGGTGTATAATGTGATTCTCAAGCCGGTGTGGTCCTACGCGATACAGTTGTGGGGTACCGCGAGTGATTCTAACATTGCATTCTTACCGAGATTCCAATCCAAAACATTGCGCACGATTACCAACGCTCCTTGGTTCGTGACAAATAACACGTTACACCGCGACCTAAAAGTGTCTACAGTTTTACAAGAAGCTAAGTGCGCGAGTGCAAAATACCTCTCGCGTCTCGAACTTCATCCCAACTCCCTTGCTGTCAACCTTCTGGATAAAAGCCAAAAAACTTACCGCCTCAAACAATGCGACCCCTTAGATATAAGCGATAGATTATAGAGTCTTTGTCATTACTAATCCTACTGTTATAACAAACCATATGTTTATTAGTTGTTAGGCCTTTAATGTAAATGCACTAACCCCACGTTTGCTCAGCAAGGTATTTGTTTGGCACCCATTTTTTGTAACATTCGCTTATTGCTTTCGGGCAGATTGCGAATAAAGTAGGAGTTTAAAAAAAACAACTGACAGTAATTTACTAGTTATAAAATTATAACCAAATTTAATATCTACAATAAGTAACCTTCATAACAAACATGATTCTATAGGTTGCGGCTGCTCAACGCGAACCACAAAACATGACAGGAATACAGAAAGATGGAGCAAAAAACTTTTGAATTGTATTTCTGCCCACTTGCACTTTGCCCCAGAGAATTTTTAGTACCAAATATGTTTTGCCAAATTGGTAGTCCGAAATATGAGGGCACGGAAACGGAGGCTCTTTCAACATTCAAAAATTTGCAGCAAATTACTCGGAAAAAGAAAAAAGAAGGAAAAGCCGGAAAATAAACTCCATTGCATGTCAGACAACGTGATGGTAGAGTCAATAGTCTCAAACCTGATATTTTGGGTGGCCAACAGGTGTTTTACCTCCAAACACTATCAAATCCTGATTTAATCAGATGGGTGCAGTATTTCACCAAACCAAGAAAATCAAATCGTCACCGAATTACCGATAATTTTTCGTAATAAATCTGGTTAGTAAGGGTTACCAAGGGTTACAATGAGACCTCGAGCGCTTGGTGGAGAGTTGGGACTCCCGGTTCTCACTTGGTTAAGGCATGATAGTGACACCCCCACCTCCCCCTGATGTAATGCGAAAAATGGTTTCAGGGGGAGTAGCGGTAGAAGAGCTTAGGAAAATTTTAATATAAAAAAGACAAGAGTTCCAATGGGGTACGAAAAAGTCGTATAACGGAGCTGCACATCCTAAAATAAATGTGGGAATCCGAATAGTGGCCTGCCCTACAAAGCTCAAACAATCACCCATAAAAGAAAATTAATGTAATCCTTGTAATTGCCCTCTGGGTTGCTATAATGTAATAAGTATAAAAAAGTAAATGGTTCCATATTCAAAATGTGTGTTTGATACTAAAATTAATAATTTATTGCCCTAGAGAAAATTTATTCCGATTTGTAAGAAATCAACAACCAAATCACGCTAGGAATGTAGACTTGTAAGTCCATACAGCCAAGGATGAGCCATCTTTGATTTCAAGATTTCTAAGAATGTGATATAGAGACAATAAAGGCCTAACAGTAATACTGAATGTACACACCGAGTTAATATTGCTTCTTAATTTCTCGTATTATTTAATTGAAGCACCAATAAAACTCTCGCTGATTTTAATGTTATTTATTCACAACAAACTTAACCAAATATTGAAAAACAACTTGTTACGACAAATGTGAATTGGCAACTGCCCGCACATGTGTGTGTGTGGACCCTTGTCGGCTCGGTTCCTGTGTGCCCTCGCTCTTCTACCTGGGCCCAAAATAGCCCAAAATATTAGTGGTGTCTTTTAGATTAAACATACCGCCCACCTTGAAATGTAGGTTTCAAATTCACTGGACAATAGTAACATTATTGACTTGCACAAGATAATAGAAAATGTTTACATAGAATAGATAATAATCGTTAATGAATAATTAAACTAAAGTAAATGTCTGTTTCTCTTAACCTACACTCTTAAATTAAAAACATCGTCTTGTTCGATTGGTAGCACGCACACCTTTGACACAGCCCGTTTCACTACACCCCTTGCAGTTTTTAATGTCACTACACGAGTTATGCCGTCGTCACCTGGATGAAGTTCTTGGACACGACCCAATTGCCACGTGTAGGAGGGTGAATTATCATCCCGTAGTAGAACCATGTCGTTGACTCCAATTGGTTTGAATGGGTTGTTCTTCCATTTGGTCCGTTGCTGAAGGGTTGCTAAATACTCCGTGCTCCATCTCTTCCAGAAATGTTGATTTAGCTGGCACACTCGCTCCCAACGAGATAGACGGTTTGTAGGGACCTCCCGAAAAGTATTTTCCGGAAGAGCCGCTAAGGAATCTCCGATCAAAAAATGCCCAGGGGTGAGGACTGTCAAGTCATTAGGATTATTGGAAAATGGTGTTAAAGGACGTGAATTCAGACAAGCTTCTATTTTTACTAATAGAGTGTACATTTCTTCAAACGTGAGTTTGGCATCACCGACAATTTTTCGTAAATGTTTTTTGGCAGATTTGACAGCTGCCTCCCATATTCCACCAAAGTGTGGGGATCGCGCAGGAATGAAATGCCAGGTGATGTTCTCTTCCGAGAGTAATTCTTCAAGTTTTTGCTGGTTTTCGGCCCTTGTTAGAAAATCTTGCAGCTCAACCAGTTCATTTTTTGCTCCCACAAAATTAGTTGCATTATCAGAATAAATGTGGGAGCATTTTCCTCGACGTGAAATAAATCTTTTTAGTGTGTTCAGAAAACTTTCGCTGGTCAAGCTGCTCACTAGCTCTAGATGAACAGCCTTTGTGGTAAAACAAACGAAAATTGCAAGATACGCCTTTGTTACGCTTCTTGATCGTCTGGTGCCTTCTTTTATTAAAAATGGTCCCGCATAATCGATTCCGCATATATTGAATGGTCTAGATGGTATAATCCTATGTTGTGGTAGATTACCCATTAACTGATGAGTTCTAGTGGGGTTCGATTTAAAACATATCACGCAGTTACGAATTATTTTTCGTACAACATTTCGTATTCGCAAAGGCCAAAATCTTAGTCGAATTAATGACATCAATAATTGTGGACCTGCATGCAAATGTTTTATATGCTCATTCCTAACAATTAGGTTTGTTAGTGCATGTGAAGCAGGTAACAAAATTGGATGACGTTGCTCGTATGGTACAGCTGCATGTTTTAATCTGCCGCCCACCCTGAGGACTCCTTGTTCGTCTATAAAGGGGTTTAGCGACAATATCTTGCTCTTGCGACTTATAGGTTGATTCTTCAGCAAATCTTGAATTTCTTGAGAAAACTCTTGATTTTGAGCCAGTTTGGTTGACCGTTGGAGTGCACCTTCCAGTTCCATTGGTGTTAGATTTCTGGTAAATCGTAGTTCCTTGGGATTTCGTATGTTATTTATAAAGCGTAAACAGTAGGCTGTCACTCTTATTAGCCTGGTGAGTGATGAATACTTCTCAAACAATGGTACTTCTGCCACACTGGTTAAGGCCGCTACGATTTTCCGTTTTTCTGGTAGATCTTGGATGTTATTATTAAACTGGTGTAGTACTGGCCATTCGCTTGAGTTTTGAGAGAGCCACGTTGGTCCAGTCCACCAGATGTTACACTTTTGCAGTTGAATAGGCTGAATACCTCTTGAAATTAAGTCTGCAGGATTGTCAAATGTACGAACATGCCGCCAAGAATATTGCCGAGTTATTTCTTGAATCTGTGATACGCGATTGGCAGTGAAGGTCTTCCAGGTGTTTGGGGCTGCTGATAGCCATGCTAGTGTTATTGTCGAGTCCGTCCAAAAATAACAATTATCGAATCTGAATCCTAGCGCTGCGTTGACTCTTTGAAATAGCTGAGCTAGAAGTAGCGCTCCACATAATTCAAGTTTGGGTAATGTGATCCTTTTTAGTGGGGCTACTCGCGATTTGGAACATAAGAGTCGTGTAGTGACGTTGCCATGGTAATCTTCTGATCTGATGTAGACACAGCCGCCATATGCATTTTCAGACGCATCACAAAAAGAGTGAAGTTGGACAGTCCTGGGAGAATTGCAAACCACTCTTCGATCTACTGAAATGTTATTTAAAACGGAAAGTTGATTTCTATATTGATTCCAGGTGGTATATAATTCGATTGGAAGTGATTCGTCCCATTCGAGTCCTAACTGCCATAACTGCTGCATTATTAATTTTGCCGTTATCGTAACAGGTCCAAGTAAACCAAGGGGATCATAAATACTGGCAACTGCAGATAAAATTGTCCTTTTGGTTACTCTGTCTCTGGTTTTGTCTGCCTTTATAGAATATTGTAGTGAATCGTTGGCAGCTTTCCATAATAGTCCTAACGTTTTGTTCTGCTTGTTTTTGTCAAGAAACAATGTATTTGCCTCTGTATTGTGAACTGGGAGATTTTCTAAGCATTTATTTTCATTAGAAGCCCATTTTCGTAATGTAAAGCCAGCTTGCTGTAATAGCACAATGAGATCATTTCTAGTGGCGATTACTTCTTGAATGGAATCTCCTCCAAATAATCCGTCGTCTACATAAAAATCCCTCAAAATTGTACGTGCTGCTTCAGGGAAACGCTCTTGTTGGTCAACGGCTAGCTGACGTAGACATCTCATTGCTAGAAATGGTGCACAAGCTGTTCCATAAGTGACCGTCATTAGCTGAAAAATTGATACCGGTTCGTCTTCGGATCTTCTCCAAAGTATTCTTTGTAGATTAACGTCTTCCTCGTTGACCCTTACTTGGCGATACATTTTCTCAATATCCGCTGTCAAGACATATTTGTGAATTCGAAACCTTAGCAATATTTCAAATATGTCTTGTTGAATTGGAGGTCCTACCATTAGTATGTCGTTTAATGATAAACCACTGGATGTTTTTGCCGAGCCGTCATAGACGACTCGGAGCTTGGTTGTCAGACTGTCTTCTTTGACCACAGCGTGATGAGGCAGATAATATGTTGTTGTTGTATTAGCGGTGTTGGTTACAAGCTTCATATGGCCAAGTAGTTCGTACTCTTTCATAAAGTTATGATATTGACATTTTATGGCTGGTTGTTTATTCAATCTTTTCTCGAGGGCTAAAAAACGTTTCAAAGCTGCTTCATATGATTCGCCGAGTAGTTTGATGTTTGCTTTAGTAGGCAGTTTTACTATAAAGCGACCGTTAATATCACGTGTCATATTAGCCAGAAAATGATTTTCACACGCATTTTCTTCATCGGAATACAAATTTCCGTGAGGTTTGCAATCTTCAAGCTCCCAGAAACGTCGAAGGTCGAAATCCAAATTTGCAGATGTAGACAAATTGCAAACTGTACTTGTAGTTATGTTATTTAATACGATTTTGCCTGTCACAATCCAGCCTAAATGTGTCTTTTGAAGTAGAGGTTGATTAATTGTCTTCTTGATTTGACCTATGCATAACAATCTCCAAAATAGTTCTGCTCCAATTAACATATCCACTTCTTTAGAGGTGAAAAATTCTGAATCCGCAAGTTTTATATTTGGTGGTATAACAAAATTTGTTTTGCAGATGGATACTTGCGGTAAATTTTCTGTAATTTTGTTTAAAACAAGACATTTTATTGTTGCTCCAAATGCATTAAAACGAGATTTAAAGCATACCGTTACTGCATGGTAAACTTGAACACTAGCTTGATTAATTCCTGCTACCGGCGTGGCCTTTGATTCTTTGGGCAAATTTAGGCGCGCTACTAACGAAGATGTTACAAAATTTGATTGCGAACCGGAATCTAGAAGAACCCTGCAAACGTGTTGATTTCCACTGCTGTCATAAACATTAATTAATGCTGTTGATAATAAAATTGTAGATAATTCCTGTGATGGCAGCGAGTGGTAACTAGTTGTAGCATGTTGTGCTTCGTCGGTTGAATTATTTCCGTTGATTGAATCCGACTGCGACGTTGCAATTGCTTGAACTGCATTTTCCATAACCTGTGATTGTTGAACAGGTAAATGTAAAAGGGTGTTATGGCGTTTGTGACATTTCCTACAAGTGCTCGCATAACAACGATGAGCTGTGGTTCTTAAGCAGTTTAAGCACATTCTTTTAGACTTCATTTCCGCGATTCTTTGTTCAATGGGCATCGCTAAGAATTTGTCACAGTGAACTACATAATGTTCTTGGGAGCATAATTGACAAATAAGCCTCTTTGTTAAAACATATGTTAATGGAGATTTATGGAAGACCGATTTCGACTTAGGAGCGATTGGTTGTTGATTTGCACTTTTGGATATAACTTCCAACGTTTGGCATTTGTGGGTTAAAAATTCAATAAGCTGATTTATTGTCGGAAGCTCGTTTGAAGTTTGCCTGCTTTCCCATTCTTTGTTAGTTATGGGGTCCAGTTTAGCGGTGATTAAGTGAGTAAGCAAATCGTCCCAGGCTTCAGTGGGACGTTTTAGGGCCTTAAGTGCTCGCAGATGTTTTAAAATGCCATCCACTATTTCCCGTAAACCGTGTAAACTTTCCTTCGTCAATACGGGTAAATCATAGATAGCCTTTACGTGGTTTCGTACTATAATTCGCTTATTGTCGTACCTGTTCTTAAGTAAAGCCCAGGCTTCTTGATAGTTTTCCGCCGAAATTTCGAGGGATTGAATTACATCAGAAGCCTTGCCCGAAACGGAACTTTTCAAATATTGGAATTTTTGTATGTCCGTTATTGAATTATTTCCATGAATCAATGATGAAAATGTGTTGTAGAATGTAAACCATTCCTCGTATAAACCAGAGAAACACGGTAGATTTATTCGCGGGAGACGAATTTGATTTTGCAATTGATTTTCGGCGTTGCTTGTAGGCTCATTTCGATTATTTGATGTATGGACGATCGTTGATTGATTATGCCTGTCAATGAGATCTTCAGCCTTACTAATTAACCGAAAATAATTGTTTTCGAATTCTTCGCGTTCTGTACCGTCAATTTCGTTTAGATCTACTTCATCAATTTGAGATTGTATGTCATCAAAGAGCTGCCAATGTTCTTGAAATTTAGTAGTACGTTGCCGTAACTCGATTGTGCTGAGATTGTTGTCGCTTATATTGTTTAAAGAGTTTAGAAAAGTGGAGAATCTTGTCACCGCGGATTTGATTTGGCCCCGCTTTGTTCTTAAACTCTTTAAAGCATTGTCTGACTCACTCATGGTTGGGGTTTGTTTAGGTGAATTAATAAGGAATGTTGCGTAATGTAAGGATTTCAATGAAGTGCTTAGCAGGGTTTAACAAAATATCATTGATCGGAGACTCACCTTAGTGGATTGTTGTCGTGGCACGTTGATATGAAGTTCCCTTGTTGTAATTAACGAATTAAATTCGTCCGGCTGGAAGGACCATGTAGGTTTTGCTTCTTAATTTCTCGTATTATTTAATTGAAGCACCAATAAAACTCTCGCTGATTTTAATGTTATTTATTCACAACAAACTTAACCAAATATTGAAAAACAACTTGTTACGACAAATGTGAATTGGCAACTGCCCGCACATGTGTGTGTGTGGACCCTTGTCGGCTCGGTTCCTGTGTGCCCTCGCTCTTCTACCTGGGCCCAAAATAGCCCAAAATATTAGTGGTGTCTTTTAGATTAAACAATTTTAAAGACCACAGTGCAAGGCAATGTGGACAAAAATGTTTACAATAGCGGTAATTGAAACAGCACCTAATATATTTTCTGACACAAATAATTCTAACAAGTAGAAATAGCAGCTGCTGCGTTGGCATTGTTAGTAAAATACGGGTAATTGGGAACTGCACTATTTCAATTTCCCTACTTCTATGTTTAGTGAATACACGTAGACTTGAAACTAAATTGAATGCAGCATTTGGATTAAGCGTTACTAAATATGTGTATGTGCAAACTTAGTCCTGAAAACATCCCACCCACATACGAAACTGTCGGCGTTTCAAAACAAAAATATATTTCCGTTCTTTTGTTTGCCGAGCTTATTAGGGGCTCACCTGCTTAGTGCACTTAATTAAAATTCACAATTAAAACATCCATCATCCGTGACGCGGCCCACGCTAATTTTGAGCAAGATGGTTCATTTATTTCCTCAATTTAAACACGTTTATGCCCCCGACAACTTTTTACAAATTCTCAACTCTTGACATGAAATGATTAAACTTAAAAGTCACAGCTATTTTTATCGGCTAATACAATGGTGTTATCTCAAGATATCTAACCCATTGAAAATTAGTGTTAGAGAGCTTTGCTTAATAGTGTGTATGATAATGTAGTTAATGCATAATAATATGTTAGATCATGCTAAAAGCACTTAATGAAAATGGAAGCTGCATTGATTTGCAATGTGTATGTTATTGCAATTCGACTACATTTTTTTGTTAATTATAAACCTACAAAAGATAATAATACCTAGTATTTAAAAGGTATTCAGTAATTAACTACTGGCAATACGACAGCTTCATAGTGCAGTACCAAAGACCAAAACAAAAGATGACCTTTAAATAACAACTCCAATTCAATTATCTAAATATCAACGACATTTAGGAGTTATCAATTTGGACAATGGCATTGACAGATAATAATTATTACGATTACATTTAGAATGATTGCAGAAAATTATTATCAATAATTACAGCATTTATGTGACGTGATGCCCACCAATGGTAATATATTAGTTTGCATGTCCTCTTTAACTATAAAAATAAGAAAATGGCTAAGCGCAACCTACAGAGTAATATTAGAATATTGAGGAAGCTGGTTATAATTATTGAAGATATATTTTTTAAATAAAATTTCCTACATGTAAAACATGGAACATAACCTTGAGAATGCTATAAATCAGAATTAAGCCCCAAGGCCTCATCTAAATGTAACTTCGAACATTTTCAATCTGACAAAACTTAAATCAATAATACAAACATTTAAAAAAAAAATCTAACACCAATGTAACTTTCGAATTATGATCGTTGGAAATTGTTTTACTCATTGGGCTCCACCTATAACGTAGAAATTTGTATTTATTGTTAGTTGTTTTTGCCCTCTTAATTTGGTTTTATTTATTATTTTTTTACTGGTGCCGACGATCTGCAACTGATCTTTCCTTGTATATAATTTAACTTCTCAGATAAAATTAAAAATGTAAAATTACACCCAGTGGCACAAAAGTTTGTGCGGAAACACATATTTTCACTTAATAAATTGCTAAAACTGTAATATTTCCATAAGTTTTTAAGTTACTGATATATTTTAATAAAAGTGAAGCTTTATGACACCTTAGCGTTCACCTTTAACTACAATACGTTCTAACTTATATAATTTATAATACCCCCGTCGTCAATACAATGTTAACTTACTAAAATTTTACGGAAATTGTAGTAAATGAAAAATAAGGGCTAAAATCTTCGAGATCCTGCCTCATTTTTAAACTACTTTATTTTATAAATTTCCTAAAAGCACGTGTCCCAACTCAATGATTAGATGCGAAGCATCAATCATTTATCAATCATTTTCATATGCTTGAGCACCCCATAATAGCGCCGGCAATAAAGTAAAACCTGAATATCAGTAATGTGCCACATGTTATGACAAAGTAATAAATTGTGCAATCGCCGGTATCCCGAGAGGAAGTCAGGTCCAGGTCGTTTCCGATTCCGGAGATATGGTACCAACTGTTCTATGATCACCGGGACCTCGCATCCGCATCAGCGTGCCAGCTGATCTAAATTCGATGACTACCTATTATGTTGCAAATTTCTATCGACAAAGCCACACATGTTAACAATGTCTTAAGCTGACCAACTAAAACCGAGAATAATCTTTAAAAAGCCTCTCTTGACCTCATTTATACAGTACGGAATTAGATAACCAAATGTTTATTGCTTTAAATAAACAAGAAATAATTTTAAAAGTACTATATACCTAAAGGCGCGTCAAAAATTGTCATTTTAAGGGCATTTTTAGTAGCAGCAAAATATTACAAACCTATTTCACATAAACGTAATAGTTATTTACATAACAAGTCATGAAAGTTATCGTTTACTGGTAGAAGGAGCATACTGTACGAGGCTGCAAGGCCAGTAGTCCAGTAGAATAACTTTCATGACGTGGCATGTATAAAATTTTACCTGAAATGGCCAATAAAGTCAAACCAAAGCATAAAACCGATTCATAACCTTGACATTTTAAAAACCACATTTTGACAATCGTTAAAAAACTAGTGATCGGGTCTGTTAAAGAGCACTAGGTTTATATAAAGTTAACCATTACACAATTAGTACAGTTATAGCAGTCAGGTAAAAATATTACTATACTAGTCGTGTAATAGTTAATTTTCTAGACTCAAAATAGCCTTGAAAGTTTGAATTTCTTGATGTTTTCAGGTAAAAATACTTTAGTATCTATTGTACTTTAGCAATAACTTATTAAAAGTTATGAAAAAATGTCCTATTTCAACTCTATTTATTTAACATCATTGCAACATTACTTTATTTAAATTAAGGGACCTCTATTAATTTATAATTTTGGCGTCAATTAAATATTTCATGTAAATGTTTTCACTGATGGGTACAGTTTATGTTCAAACAATTCGATATTTAATTATGTTTTATAAATCACATAGACTTGTGGTTTTATTGTCCATAGTATGTGTCTGACAATTCATTATGCCTTAATATTAAGTAAATTTGATATCCAAAGATTGTAAGGTACCATAGAGCCCATGTCGTTAATTTATCGCAGTGCTTCATTGCAGCAATTTTTTTTTGTAGCCGAGAAAGTTTCTTTTAATTGGTACTCAGGGGTAGTGCTTTATATTCTGTTCACAGATTAGTATATTCTTAATTTTCCCTAAAAATGCGCTCCCATTGAAAACACAATTCGAGCTTAGTCATAGTTTCAACAGCGTTATACCAGGTGAACTTGGTAATTGTCTGCGCATTTAAATCAATTTATTTTATCCTGTGCATCTTGTTGATACTCGTAATTATTTAAAATGCCATTTTAAATGTTACCATATCGTAACAACTGCATTACTATTTTTAAATGTATGTTCTGTATGGAAGTAGGAGAACCTTTGTATTGAACCGTATAATACTGTTTACAACAAACATAAAACATGAAAAGAAGTTGTTTTTTATTTTAACTATATTAAACGGATATGTCGTAGGCATAAAGCAAATTTGGGCAATTCATCATTTGCCTAAATGTCAGTCATATAGCGAAATTCAGCAACTATGTTGTGTCTCGTTCTAGCTTGTTTAGGTTAGCTGTAGCCTTTGGTAATGTTTTACTGCAATGGTCGGCGTTGTATCCACAGTCTGCGTAGTGGCGATGGTCGACTTTACGTTTGGCAGGTGTGGTGTCCTATGCACTAAGCACTTAGAATACGCCTGGGCAAACGATTATTTGTCCAAATTTGCTTTATGCCTATAAGGCTATAACAGATATACTCAGATCTGAAAGGGTATTCTTACTATCAAGTACTGATACTGTTAATTTTTTTTTGCCTAAGTACATACTTTATGTAACATATTTTCGTGCCACATACTCCATAGGATTATAAAGCATCTATAACTAAGCACAAATTACAAGAAAGGTC
This sequence comes from Agriotes lineatus, assembly GCA_940337035.1. Classification (NCBI taxonomy): domain Eukaryota; kingdom Metazoa; phylum Arthropoda; class Insecta; order Coleoptera; family Elateridae; genus Agriotes; species Agriotes lineatus. The sequence continues at coordinate 211,637 of CALNHX010001022.1, forward strand.
GAAAGGCGAACGGCGGTCAAGTTTAGTCAATTCGTTTCGCCATACAAAAATCGTGTAATTTATTACAACTAGTTACCAACAAAATACACTTTAAATTATTTTTCCATTAAAGAAAAACGTATGAAAAGTGCTACTAAAATAAATACATGTTCTACTATGTACTTTTAAATGGTTCATATTACATATTACTTCTACACCACCGTAACAGTATAAAAAAGTCCAGGATACTTGCTCCTACTTTCGAATGCTGCTTTCAATGGCAATCTGAATTTATATTGACTTTTAGAAACACTTTCCCCACCTTAAAGACTTTTGCCAATTTGTATCGTTTCCTTAATAGAGCAAACGTTAATTGCATAATATAGAAACTACCAAATTGCAATGAAAATAGTTGTTTCAAAAACCTCAGTAGAAAATAGTAAACACCTGATACAATTTCTCTAGTAGCTACCTATGTACATGCTCGACTCAGATACCCAATTTGTTCAATTGCCGGAATGAACTATACTCAATTCTGCAAATTAGCAAATTAATTTCGGCAATTAGACCAATTTAGGTTTTACCCATTTCCCGGAATGAGCATTACAAAAGAACGATTTCAGCATCTGAGTCTAACATATACATTGAAACGTCTGATAACGGATACCTCTCAATAGAGGACTCTACACAGTACACAGTGGACAGATTTCAGTGTACCGAATTGTAGGGAATATAATGGTAAAAAGTAAAACGTCTATGTAACCTACAGCTCCCTACAACGCACAGGTTCAGTTTCCCCATGGATATCTGTTATGGAGAAGTTTCACTGTGTAATTATTCACAAATCTAGGCTCAATACACGCATTTAAGTACACGAAGCCTTGGCAACTTCACTGTTCTTGTATAAAATAACAATAAATATTTTACTGCATGCATAGTTCCATTTAAAACGACTGTAGGCAAAGTATCTACATAATAACATAATCGGCTTTGAAATTTAACAAACCGGGCTTCACTTTGTATATCTCTTAAAACAACAATACCCCAAGGCGAATAAGCAAAAATAAATGATAAATGTACGTAATTGTTTACTTATATACTAGCGGGTTTGTTAAATTAATTTGATTTTTCATTAATAAACTCGGAAGACTAAACGCGGGTCTTAATATCAAAATACTTTCCAGATTTTAATTGAAACTGCGTTGAGATTACCCATTTTCCGAATAAACGCTCGGTTATAACACCGTAACATGAGGATCGTGTCAGTGAAAGATATTAAGTGATAGTATTGAAATAGGAGATAAATCAGCTAAAATTGATATTTATAAATTACTGTGTATTATTATTCCTTTTCAATATTATATAAAAAGGAATTAATCAGTATTAGTCAGTTTCACATATTAAAATTTAATTTAAAAATCTTTACAAGATACGTAACGTTTCGCAGATAATTGTTTCTGCTTCATCAGACATATTAGTGTTTAAAAAGATACATAATTGAAGATACATGTGCATAAAATCTGGTAGCAATTTCTTCAAATTAATAAATGTAAATTTTTTTTCGAATTAATTTAAAAAGGGATAAATTTGATTATAGGACATCAAATTGGTTCCTTGAACAATTATACTGGAAAATTTTGATGGAATTTTTAATTGGTAGGTAAGTGTTTTGTTCATTATAAGGTTGATGAACATACTCTAGTGTTGCGATTTGTGTTGGACAGTTTATCGGGTAGGAACTGAGGTGGTTTTTATTTATTGAGCTTGTGTGGTATTTAATTTAGAGCCTTGTGTATTATTTATTTTTATGTAGGTCACCTACAAAATGGAGTCCAAGATAACGTAAATATCGCCGATCCACTTTTAATTTTTAAAATCTCTGCACAACTTTCTACCATATTGACAAACCAAGGGATCACGCCTTCCACTTCTGAAACGAACTAAACACGAGGTTGCCCCAAATACCCATGCATTAATATTTTACAAAGAATCCAAAACACCCTTTATGGTTTACATAACGCTTAAACAGAACAATAAACCCTAACCTCAAACTTACACGTGTAAAATTAACATACCTCCCTCAGAACTAATGAGAAGGGTGGAAAAAACATAAATAATACACAAGGCTCTAAATTAAATACCACACAAGCTCAATAAATAAAAAACCACCTCAGTTCCTACCCGATAAACTGTCCAACACAAATCGCAACACTAGACCTTATAATGAACAAAACACTTACCTACCAATTAAAAATTCCATCTAAATTTTCCAGTATAATTGTTCAAGGAACCAATTTGGTGTCCTATAATCAAATTTATCCCTTTTTAAATTAATTCGAAATTTTTTTTACATTTATTAATTTGAAGAAATTGCTACCAGATTTTTATGCACATGTATCTTCAATTATGTATCTTTTTAAACACTAATATGTCTGATCAAGCAGAAACAATTATCTGCGAAACGTTACGTATCTTGTAAAGATTTTTAAATTAAATTTTAATATGTGAAACTGACTAATACTGATTATTTCCTTTTTATAGAATATTAAAAAGGAATAATAATACACAGTAATTTATAAATATCAATTTTAGCTGATTTATCTCCTATTTTCAATACTGTAAAAAAACAGCTGTAAACAAAATTTCAAAATTTATATTAAGTGATATTTTTGTGTTTATGTTTTACATTTAAGCGTGTAAAATATGTAAGTTGCTTTAAATTTTAATAGATGGAGTGTCGTGAATGAGTAAATTAAGGTCACTAAATACATATACAGGTACCGCCATTCCATTCCAAGATTTTGTAACCCCAAATTAAAACGGACAGAACATTGTAAGAAAGTGAGAGTGAGAGTGAAACAATTTGTAGCTTTACCCTAAATTAAAAGAGACAAAAGATATATGTTTGCACAGTTGGCGGTACCTTATAACAAAGATATGATTTAGTAATCTTAGAGTAAATCAGAGCCAGTATATGTAGGAGAGTACCGGCATTCTTTGATCCGAGAAAATGCCGCCATCGCCGCCATATTTTCTCCCATCAGCAATAACTGACTGAGTTATGTGTAAAATTTTACTTGAAATTGACAAAAATGTAAGTCTATGTCAAATTCGAGGTTAGCAGGTTGTTTTGCGTCAGTTTGTGTCAAAACTGACGCAAAACCTAACCTGCTAACCTCGAATTTGACTTCGACTTACAGTGTTGCCAATTTTAAGTAAAGTTTTGGATTGCCAACAAACGTCACGTTGACGGAATTGTGTTACAAACGTCAAAGTGACGCATATGTCAGAGGAGTAAACATGGCGGACGTGGCGGTACTCTCCTATATACACTGGCTCTGGAGTAAATAATAGTAGTTTGTATACCAAGGCACTGAAGTTTAGCTTTTTATCGTGAAATTGGATTTAGTTGCCTAGGCTCATAGGGCCACGCCAAATAAATCGCGAAATTACAACAGTTTAACCAACTTTTGTAGGTTATGTTGACGTCGGTTGACGTTTACCTATCGCCCCGCCGCCTACAAAATGTCGTAAAACAATGGATTACTTCACTGCCGACTTCTTGTATTTTAATGACGAGATTTCTTCACTGCCGATTAAAAAAAAAATGATTTTGTAACAAACGCACCCTACTGCTTTCTGTAAAATGACAACCACATTTGTGTCTTTTTACAATTCTGAATATGTTGGATGATTTAGATTGTGAATCAAATTACTGTGTGTCCGAAGAAGATTAAAACAATTGAAGCATCTATACTAGGTTCTGATAATTTTATGACAGATAAATGACAGATATAGTCGGTTCGGTCGACCCTGTAAAATTGCCTCGGGCAACTTTTAAGTAAGCAGGGATTCATAGTTGAAATACTGAACATTCTTTGTGGCACATATTCAGGTCGGCACCTGGCCGGAAACAAAACTCTTCATAGGTGTGAGTAAGTCTACGTAAAATGAGCTTAATATCTTGTAAGGCTATAATGGCCAGTTTTAATTTTGCAAGGTCGACCGAACCGACTATACTAAATGTTTCAGGTTATTATATAGGGTAAAGTTTTAGGAAAATGCTAACCGGGATGCGTAGTTGTTCCATTCCTTTTTTCTTCCTCTCAAGAATTTTGCTATACCTCCTATTTCACTTTGCTGTCCGACGTCTGTGTTTCTTATTCTGTCTCGTCTTGTTTTGTCTATCATTTTCTGCAATGTATTAACTTCCATTGTTTAGAGCAACTGTTTAGTTTTACTTGGATTAGCGCGTGTTTTTGCTCCATATGTCAAAACTGGTCTCACCATGATGTTTTTACATTTTTACTTTACCTTCGATTGAAAGATATTTGTTCCTTCATAGCTTGCTTTCTATCTTCTTTATAGGTGGCGATCGCTGGAGATGTCTATCCTCAAATATTGAAAATTCATATCTGGTTATGATAATCTTTTCTTCGATTTACAACTTACACCTATTGACTATTTGTATGTATAGAATCATCTCTCAGAGAGCTAAGAAGAACATTTAATAACGTTTGATTTGCAACAGGCACTCCCGACATCAAAGTTCACCATTGCTCCCTGATTTTATAAAAAAATGTATACGGTGCTATAATTTAGGTACACATTGTTTCAGCTTTTATGAGGGGTTATTTACACCTGTGGGATAAATCTACCGCCAATTAACGCCGAAAAAATATTTAGAGAAAAAAAACATGACACAGGTGATATTCAGTTTGGTATTTCGGTTAACTACTGAGGCCAGAATAAAAATTCACAATGCAATGCTTTCAAGATACAAGGATTTTGGAAAAAATGCTCCAAAAAATCTTACAGAATGGAAAGATGTTACAAAAAATTTAAAAAAAAAAAACTTTTAATGGAAAAAATTATAGGGCTGGGAGTTAATTATGTATGAGATTAACCTGAATTTTGTTGTTATAATACAGTTTCATTTTCATTACAAATGTGCTTTACTTGTAACGTAACTATTACAAAATCAAATTAATTACACATGAATTTGTTAGAATTTTTTAAATTAGAAATACTTATACATTATTCAAAATAGTAAGTTGTTATTCATCGTTCTACACTTCGGAGGTGCTCATACGTTAAAACGAATATTAAATGATTTACACTGGAATAGTACTGCTATTTCTGTATAAAAACAATTAAAAGCTCATCTATACAAAACAATTTTGCGTCAATTGGCTTCAAATAAAACAAATCAATTAAACACAAATAACTATGCCCACCCAATGAGCACGCTAATGAATGGATTGAGTGGGCGGAAGGGAAACATACAACACTAGTAGCGACTAAGCTAAAACCCGTTAGGGAGCAGTCAAAAACATTTGGTGCCACGGGGTGGAGCACATGGGCGACTACCTGTCCTTTAAATGGTTTCGGCAATTTTTACCTGACTTAATCACGTGGATTTTCTAAAAGGTGGATTTGTTACCTATTGCAAACAAACGTCTGCTCGACCACGCACGCACAAAAGAAATATAAAGGTTTTAGTTTATTCCGCTATTCATGACTGCTTAAAGCAATAACCATTTATATTTATATTATATTCTTATAATTTAAAAACTAAGTCTTTCGTCATACGCTTGACAACAATGAGACGAATAATTTATTGTGACATCTCAAACAAAACAACTAAAATTAAATTCAGTTTTGAAAATTCCACGCTCCCCACAGTAATATAATCCCCAGTATTGTAAACATTGAAAGTTTAGGTTTGGATTGCATACGGATTTAAATTTATACTATAAAAACTATCAAAAGGCAAGATCGTGGGATGCTGGTGGGTGAAAGCGTAGTTAAAACAAGAACACCGAAAACAGAAAGTCTTAAATTATCGGCGCTTGTACGTTCAACAAAAACAAATACGTGGGTCTTTAAATATATTAGGCAGCCAAAAATAACCTGAGACTCGAGTTATTCTATATATACGGTAATTTGATTTACTCGCGATACCTTTCCTTATAAAAAACCAGTAAAACGTACTGCATATCAGTCTCATTTTTGTGTATATTCGCAGTTCCCGGTTACATACTAATTTCAATAATTACAAAAGTTGTCGAATAATTACTCAAGGCACACTACAAAAGGAAATCGCCACTTTCTGAAATTAAGTTACTTACGAGAGTTGTTTGAAGCTCGACACAATGAACTGCTCATACAAACTGTAGGCGAAATAAACATAAAAGAGGTAACTATAACAGCAGGTCGCCGAATTAGATTACAGGAAAACTAATCTACCTTTTAATTACTTGCACACCTCGACTACGTTAACTACTGAATTCTAAATCAGGGCAGCCACAAATTATAAATTTCTACAACAGCAGTAGTTCTCGCCAGTTAGTTAACTTATAAAATAACAAAGGAATTTAACTGCAGTTCATTTTGTATGAGCTTCAATTAATAATCGCCAATGTACTGAACTGGCTAATTACAAGAAATGGTAGCAAATTCATCTACTAAGAATTTTGAAAATGTGTCGTGGAGTTTGTATATCGTTAAAATTCACAAAGAAAACAAACGGTTCTATTTGTATCGCTTTTGCGTTGTAATAAATATATGCAAAAATACGCTTTTGCTATTTCAGGCCACAGATTCTTCTGGAACTCATATTTTTCTACTCTTTTCTGTTTCATGCTAGTATTTTCAAATCATCTGGTGTATTTATTCGTCCCCTTCCAAGTGTTACAATTTGCTCCACATCCAGGTTTTTCTACTAGGTTTCCCCTTTCTGATTTTTTGTAACCTTCCTGTCCGAAGTACTTTTTCACTGTTCTATCTGAATCCATCCTTAGTACATGTCCTACCAGTTTAGTTACATCTTTTCTATCTTCATCAGCATTGACTCCTGCTCTACCACCTCTCTTATACCCTCTCCTTCTGCACATTATCCCGCATTCAGCTTTATCGGCTATTTTTCTTATACGTTTTACGTCTACAGCCACTATTTTGCTCTATCCAGTTCTCGATAGCAGATAGGACAGTTGCTAAAGTAAAAATATTATATACAATTACTTTCTGTTTTTATCTAATATTTCCTACTTTTAGTACTGGTCTGTTTAGTGCAAATCATATGTTGGTTTCCTTCCTAGCCGCATTCCTTAATTCTGCTTCTATTTTTCTTACCACAGTAATTATGCTTCTAAAAGATACATATTTTTTTTCCTTTCTAAAAAGGCCGAAGTTGAAAGGAAGCCACAGAAGAATATTGCTTCTGAAATAATATCGAATCCTGCCATAACCAGACGAATTTTACGTGCAATTCTTGCATCGCAGACATGCTGAACTAAACTTTTCAAAGGTATCGAAGAAATTGAATCCACATTTAGTGAGCTTTCAGAAAATTTACCGCACAGCACCAGAATCAATCTTTCAAAATGTAATCTCTCCCTCTATATACTGGCAAAACTTCAAAAATCATCAAAATTTCCCCAGCTCACAGCTCAAGGATTTTCAAAATTTACACCAAATTGAAAACGAGGTTTAAGTAACCGAATAGGCACCAGTCCTGAAAACGATATTATTTTTAATAAATGTAAAATTTACACGTAACAAGCCGTTTACCAATCTTAATTTTGTTATCTGTATCAACTAGTATTACTATCCCATATGCGTACTGATCTTTACCGGTCCTAAATTTCTGTATTCAATTACTATATTTAATCCCCCCCCCCATTTCTTTTGTGGCACATACATAAAAATAATAGTGGGCGCAGATTGTCTCCGTGATTTAGTTCTCCCTCTATTCTGAACTCTTTCATGCTATTCGTCCATTACCCTTTACTGTTTTGTATGTACTTCTCGTCATATTTATTAGTTCTGTTAGTACATCTAGTTTTGTAAACATTCCGAAATTTAGATACAAAACACAGAGCCGGATTAAGGGGGCTGCAGCCCCGGGCCACCGAATTTCGGGGGCCTCGAAAAGATTCGAAGGTTATAATCTAATGTGATTTCTAATCATTTAGATCCCTTTGTACCCGTTGCAAAAATGGGAATGGGGCCTCTAAAAAAATTTAGCCCTGGGCCTCACATATTCCTAATCCGGCTCTGACAAAACAACAATATACCGATGGGGCCATAATTATATATAGCAGCAATGAGATGACATGAACAACAAAATAGAATGCTTGCTTAAGAAAGAGATAACTATACAAAAAAGATATTTTAGTAGGCATCTTTAGTTGACATATGTCATAATTAAAATGAGCGGCAAGCCTATCGGAATATTTGCTTCTCTATTTATCTCTTTCTTACCCAAACAATTTTCTTGTTCATGTTACCTCATTGCTGTTATACAGTATATCCCCGGATTGGGTTACAAAGAGGGAAAAAAAGGTTTGTTTTTGACTTCTCAAAAAAAAAAACTCTGTAAAAAACCCTGCCTGTTCTCAACCTAAAAATGCACTTGCCAAAATTTAAATATCTCTTTTCGTATACGGGGGAGGTTCGAAAATATGAAAATGGCTCAAGAATAAAGCACCCTTATTTTTCAAAATCGACTAAAATGTTTATTGAAAAAGTTGCTTAGATATAAAGTAGGTGTCAAATATAAAGTCACAGCCACCTGCTCTAAAAAACAGTTTTCACTGGTTTTTCTTATTCTTCCACTGCCCTGCGAATTACCAAACGCAATACTTCAAAGTTAATTTATTGACGGATACGATAAGAGTGCATTGTCGAATTTCAGTTTCGTTCACTTAACCTGAAATTTATGCGACCCGAAGTTGATGCTAAAAATCTCATATTTGTGTCAACAAAAACACAGGTATCTTAAAAAAATTAATAATACGCGATCCAAACATCAATAGCAATTTTTAATAGAAATATTATAACAAATATTTCCAATTAACATTATTGTACATTTTGAAAATTAAAAGTACTTTATTCTTGAGCCATTTTCATATTTTCGAACCTCCCCCGTATACGAAAAGGGATATTTAAATTATGGCAAGCGCATTTATAGTTTGAGAACAAGCAGGGCTTTTTATAGAGTGATTTTTTGTGAGAAGTCAAAAATACACTTTTTTTCTATAGCACATGTTAAAGTGTGCTTTTATCAACTCAAAACAAAAGATCAAGTTTTACTTTAACAGCAAGGGTAGATAAAGTAGCACTTTAACATCAAGGATAGATAAAGTAATTTAATTTTCTAACTTTTGTTTAAATTAAATATGACAGCTTCCTATTATCGTAGCAACCCAATCTAGCTACTGACATTTTGAAATGTGATTGACTGTCACTATTTTCTTTTAAAATTGTTAAAGTTCTTGCTATAGAAAAAAATATTGTATTATACACGACGATAAAGTTATTTCTATCCACTCTTGAATCATTAACGTCTCGACTTCGTCTCGACGTTAAACGATTCACTCGTGGATAAAATTTAACTTTATCGTCTTGTATAATAGATTACTATTTTTCCCTCTTTGTAACCCAATCCGGGGACATAATGTATACAGTGTGATCAGTAAAGTCCGTATCATCTGGGATTTTTTTTAGTAATAGCTTTATTCTAAATTTGACTTTAGCATCAATTTCTGCTTCGATCGAGATGAAAATTAACCCAAAAAATAGTAGTCACGTCATTCGCATTATCTGTCATATTTTAATTTTTTTCAAAAAAAAAATCAAAAGTGGGGTTATTTCTCAAAATATCAAAAAAAGTTATTAGAAAAAGATTTTCTAAATGCAATTTTTAGCACACATGCAAAATCTCAGCTGTATAAGATAATTTAGATTGTTTGCCCATTTTTGTAAATTGCACTACTGTGGCAAAATAAGACTCAATGCAACCTATATAAAATTTCTTAGTTTTGATAATGCTTTATTCCAGACACATTTTCTTTAAAGTAGCGCCATACTAAATGTCGTTTTTCTACAAAATCCAAATAAGGCTATTAAAATTTGGTCACATGTGAGGCAAAGTTTATTTGCTTTTGACCCTGTATAAGGTAACTTCTTAAAATAACTGTTTTTGAAAACGTAGTTTGTGTCTAAAAGTAATACCTACACTTTCGATTTTTTTTTGGAAAGAAAAATAAAATTTGACAGATATGCGAATCACGTATTTATAATTATTATTTTGTTGGTTAATTTTCATCTCGATCGAAGCAGAAATTGATGCCAAAGTCAAATTTCGAATAAAGCTATTAATAAAAAAAAATCCCATATGATGCGGACTTACTGGTCACACTGTATAATTTTGGCCTCGGTATTTCAGAATTTTAAAGGCTACTCCTCATAAAACAACAACGCCTTACTGCGAAAATATGGCATCACAGGTAAATCTGGGAAGACGTTGATTTCATTACTGATAATAAATGATTGGTTACATACTATAACTTCTTTCATGAATAATTTAGTCCACATTAAACTACGGATATTGATATGCTTCGATAAAATTATAACGAACTCATACTAATTTTTTTAAGTATGTCTGTATTGATTATTTCGATTGGCTGCTGTATTAAAATGAATAAGCAGTGGTTTACAATTGTTCAGCATCATGTATCAGTAAAGTTTGTGCCATTACCGTTAGAGGCGCTGAAGAAAGCAAGCCCGATGTTTCTAATAAGACTGAGCCAGTCAAACGAAAATTGATAATGCAAATAATATAAATTTTCGAAGAAAAAACGATATTTCAATCGGTAAGATTCGAACCTACATTCCCAGAGAAAATCTGATTTCTAATCAGTCGTCTTAACTGCTCGGACAGGAATATTACAAAACACACATGCTTATCTTTGTATTATAAAGGGTTGGGTAACGACGTAAGGAAGTAAGCCAGATCGTAGACTAAGTAAACCCGATTGGTGACAATCTAGCGTGATGCACGCATGGCACAGCTTGAATTTCTTGTATTTATATGATAAATATTGTGCGCGTTAGACTGGAAACCACAAAAGCTCAAATATAAAACTTCAGTGTAATTTAAACTGGACTGTATCAGTAATTATAACTTAGGCCTAGATTAACAATTAATTTTGATAAAACAATGGGACCCTAGATTTAAAATTTTCCATCAAGTTTTATGCAGTATTTTCTGAAACTTGTTTTGCCGCAGAAGTTCATTTTCTCTTGAAGTTTAGATGATTGACCATATCATTGTTTTTTAAGCTTCTTCTTCAGCACTGCCCAGTAAGTCTCTATTAGCGTGCCTTTATGTCAATTTGATGTATTTGTCCTTTCCAGTGCACGGACAGATCGTTATCCCCTCTCACTCTAAAACACTTCAGAGTTAGATGAGATAACGATCAGGGTACGGACAAACCGTTGTCCCCTCTCACTCTAAAGTGCTTTAGGGTGAGAGGAACAACGATTTGTCCGTACCGTGTATAGGACAAATACGTCAAATTAACATCAAGGCGCCCTAGTCTCTATCAAGGTTAATTTTGGACAACTGGGCGGATTACATTTTTCTGGGACCGTCTGAATTCTGTTGCCTTCGTACCATTCCACACAGAATTCGCGTAATGGCATGACGCCAAATCAGACCAAAATACAGTACAAGAGTGGTGACTTCTAATTAAAGACACTCTGTCAAATAATTATACTGATTTATGGTGCCAAGAAACTTGGAGCTTTTCTTCCACAAGTGCAAATCACCTGTCACACGAGATATTTCTCAAGAAATTTGGTATTTTCTTAAATATAAACTTCTTCAAAACTCTCTTCTTACTGTAAAGAAAGCTTGTACCAGAAGTTGTTTAAAATCATCAAAAATGTAGATTTCGTTGTTTATTATTACAGGATTTTTTTAATTAAAACAGTGCAATGCAAATGTTTCCGTTGATTAAATTATTAAAAAACTACAACGCATCTACATTGCGCTTAATACACAAACAATATTTTCAAAACAATTAAAACTGGCGTATTTTTTCAATTAGATAGAATACGAATGAGAAAGAAAGTTCAATGTCCACACTATTAAAATAACAAAGCCCTCTGTATAACGTTCATGCGCTGTGTTAGAATCTGTTAAGTAGTTGTATTATCAAAACTGATATTTATTCGGTTTGCTACACTGGTATGAGTTAAGACATATATTAAGGTTTATTAACATCACTTCATGGGCGACCTCCGTAATACACTCACAGATTTTGAATACGTTGGAAAATTCATTCTTCCTTTCAAATCCACTTATTGTTCGCGCAAACCCCTGACATGTCGAAGCTGGCCTTCCCTTATCCTCCACTTTACCCCTTAATGCGACTTATTTATATTCATTCAGAAATATTTCCGAGTACTTTAGATACTCTTCGTGTGTAACCTTTTTACCGTGCCTAGTGCAAACGAACCAGAGCACGACTGTTTAGTTGCAGCTCATGTCTCACGCGATCATTCGCTCTCTTTGCATTGTAAAAATATAAACCAAACCAAAATATTATAACTGATGATATGCACTCGATCAAAGCGCGAAGGATTTACAAGCACGTCATGCGCTAATCACAGGTAAATAATGATTGCGGTAAAACTGCCCCAGCTTTACAAAGACTGAAATAAATATCTTTAATCCTTCTTTATTGTGATTATATGTAATACCTAAAATTAATGGTGATATTATGATACACTTACTAGATGGAAGCAGTAAAAACTGAACCACCATTGTATAATAATAATGGCCAAACCTGCTCAAATTGCTAGATTTTTTAAGATAAGCTTTATAACACGAAATTTGCATTCAGTACTCTTCATAAACAACCAACACATTCCATTTAATATACCTTTAAATAACACTGAGGTGACCTCATCAGATCTTTCTAAATAAACATTTTATTCCACAACACTCCTTTGTCTTCATGTCTGATTTTTATTCTAATTTTTGATTAAAGTTGTAGCCTTCGGTTAAGTGTTGCGCTGTTTTTATAATCTCAATAATATTACATAATCAGTCTAATAAAATTATCCATACAAGTAATCATATTTATTTTAATGTTAATTCACACAATACAGATAACGAAGTATTTTAGTATGCTGCAAAATACAAAAACATACTACAGTCGCAAGTTAAAGTCAACATCTAACAAAGTTCTAAATCCATTGGTTCCTTAGATTCGGCGTAAATGCTTAACGCTATTTTTATATCAAACAAATTATGCTATATACAAGGAATCTAGTCTGATACACACAGAAAATAAATAACTACAACAAAACTATCTTAGTAATTCTTGAAAACGAAACTATCCTTTTCCAATTTTTCACTGTGCCGAAAGTCATTCCACGGCAACCAAAAGCTGATTTATCGATCATACAGTAGAAACACGAATCTAAGCAAGATCTGCCATTCGAAAGCATTACAAAAATGTAGAAGTGTTTTATTATATTATGGAATATAAAGCGGTTCCGCATAGCTTTGGAATATAAATTACATTTCCAACATTCTTACTTCACTATCAGAAATTAATGCGAGCTCCATTAATTACCTCGGTGTTCTGTTTCAAAAGCGGTCATTTAAACATTTTGTGTCTAAATGAGCGTACGCTAAAATTGAATTTGGCACAAAGAATGGCCACCGAACATACGTATACCATGGTGGAACATTATAAAACCAATTACAAACCTCCACTCCTTGGCAAAGGAGTACATAGCGAGGAAATGTTTCCCATTGGTGGTTCGTTGAATGCGAATCAACACAAAGCGATTTTTAAGAATAATCGAGTGAGCAAGCGGTAATCGCCACGCATTTAATTTCAAAAAAACCTAACAAGCTTCTCGCTTCTAATAACTAGTGCTCAATAGTGGCCATTACACAATAAGGCGAGGTAGCAAAGAGAGTTGTAACAAGCATATCGTGTGTTAATTTTAAGATTCAGGGGTGATAAAACCAAGTCAATTCATTATTTCGTCATTTAATTGGGTAAAGTACTTTTTCATGTAAGCAGCGCAAGGGTGCGACACGCCATTATTTTAGGCAGATCGTTAGCTAGTTGTTACCCCATAAAAGTAAATCAAATGGTTTCTTAGTACCGAAGTTGCGGCGGTTATTTACGTAAAGGGGTGCACACAGCTGGAGAAAGCAACGGCGGCATTAACACACCGAACAATGCATCTTTAAAATAATTGTTTCTTAAAACTTTAACGCAGCCAGGTTGTCGAAAGTTCCAAGTTGTTTGTGTAGGGTGCAGGATTTCTTATGGAACTCCATTCGATTACAAGTGCATGCGCTGGCAAAGAACTTGCAGAACTGCATTACTGGACGAATTATTTTATTTTGCTTCCTTTAACAAAATTCGGATTGAGTTCGAAAGTTGGAAATGAACTCTCGATTCCAGATTGCTGTAAGTAATATGGATTTCTCAAAAATAATAACTTGTCTGGCATATTTTTATTTGGTAGCGAAACGAGAAAACAAGTTAAAATAATGTCGAAAAGATTAATAATAACTTCACTGACAATGCTAAAACAATTTCAAGTCCATCTAACGGAATACTTTAATAATACTTTACGGCTTTACTGCGTCTATTAATTTTTAGATGTAGGCTATGCTATGCAGTTAATGTTTAACAATTGAAAAGTACAGTTGCTAATGCTTACTAATAACATTATTTATTATTAATATTAATTTAGCTTCCGCAGCCTTCAAAAGTAACTTATGCAAGAGATACGACCATTCCACAACAGCTTTTTATGAGCTTCTAGATTGCGGATGGGCCATAAAGTATATTATTGAAGTATTTCGAAAACCCATTAATGATTCGAGAAAATTAATAAGAAGCCAGAATTTACTGGCTAAAGCTAAACCAATATTTGGCAGTAATTGGGTGAATGTAAAATTTTCTATTTCCGCTGTTTATGCAATTTCAACCTTCACAATTCAATTTCGAATTATTAAACAGTGGAAAGCAAAAAAACGGAAATTATTATGAATCTACAAACGTACTAGAGAGGTCAAAACCGTAGAAACAAAAAGATTTTAATAGACGCAAATTTGAGAAAGGAGCATATAATATATTTTCAGTATATTATTATTTATTGCTGTGTATAAAAGACGTTTCAAAGATGTGGTACTGTAAAATATTAGGCCGTGGGATGTGTATCTCTTTTACAATATATCTGCGATCGTAACATTACTCCCCCCCCCAAAAAAGGTGGGAGGTAGGGAGGCCAGGTTGTTGGTGTTGGAGTGGACAGGATCAGGGCATCTCTAGTTAGTCCATTGATATTAGACCTATGATGGTCGAATAGGAAGAACAAATTATAAAGTTTTGCCGTTTGGAGGTTATGAGCACCAATGGAAGAGCTTTCAAAAACAAAAGAGTTCCCAAGTCCCATGTGGTTGCTTCACCCCAAAAACCACCTCCAACACGCACTGGGGTGGTTTTTAGCGTTTTTCTCAGAAACCATTGGTCACACAGAAAATTTTATACTTACTAAAAATGTTCCTTACAAAGTACCCTACAAAAAAGATTTATTGCCAATTCCCTTTTCTCCAATGGATTTCGAGCAATAAGTGTTTTTCTTGTCATACCATTGTTGTCAAATAAAGACAAAGGTACAGAAGGCAGTTCATACTTGAAAAAAGCGCAAATCCGCTGGAGAATAGATAGTGCCTATTATTCGTTGGAAAAGTTCGGTAGAATCGACTTGAATAATGTCATTGCCAACTGTAATTTTTCCAGCTGACGAAGCCATAGTCCTTACTATGTTTGCATGCTTCAATTTAAGTATTCCAAATTCATTGCCTTCGGTGCCATGCAAAATGTTCTCTCCAACCGTTTGCGCTTCATAAGAATTGGTTTTCTCCTCGGCAACAAAGCCAGTAGATAGTGAAACAAGATTCTTCTAATACTGAATGGAGTGTTTCCGAAGCCACTGTTCAAATTTCCGACAATTGTATTCGTCTGTCTGTATTCTTGAGTCCCTCATTTTTACATGCTGATCTGTGGTGCTTGGTGTGATACCGCAATACTTTTCCACAGCTTCGTATACGTGGTGAGTAGAGGGCATTCCGAGAATCCATTTATTCAGAACACTTTTCTGAAAAACCCTCTTCCACGAGTCAGACCGACTTTTCATGCATCTCATCCGACCAAATTCCGGGCCAATGTTTTTCTGAACGACGAATTGTAAAAAAACCCTGCTGTGTAAATTGCTGATATTTTTCGTTACTCATATTCTGATTAAGACAATCCATTTCCTGGAGATGAAGCTGACATGACTTTGCATACAGAAAATTACCAGTTGCATGAAAAATTGGAAGCATTGCTCTAACGCAACGCTAATGAAGTTCCCAATTCCCATTGCATTCCGCTTGAATAAAATGGACTACAATGGTCACCAATTCTAAATACTGCAACCATAATTTTGCAGTTTTTTAAATTTCGCGTTTGTTGCTTCTGAAAACTCTAATCCAAATTTTGTAAGGGTGTTGTCATTTACTAAGCTGTCACAAGTTAAAGTATTATTTTTTAAGTGCCAATGAGCAAAGCTTGGATATAGTCTTTGTCTTCCTTTGAAACTTCAATTTCATCAAATATTATCATGGAAATAGCTCAAAAACTAAGACAATAAAGTCAAATCGCTCTTGCGTATGCATGGCCCGAAAGTATATGAGGGCAGATGCAGAAGCGTATACATTTAACCATAATTCTGCAAGTCTATTGTCAGCCATAATAAAGCCGATTGATCCCAAGAACGACATTAACAGATAGAATCCTCCCAATCTGATGACATTCGTAAATTTTCCGTGTTCAGCGTTGTTTTGTAGTACGATGTCCGTTGCTTTTATATACAATGGTTAGTCAAAGGTCATGATGCACGTAGATTGCCCACTTTTTTTGCTTACCTCTACTGCGTAGGCCAAAACGGTCAGTATAGTACTTAACTGGGTCGGAAGTAGTGCGAGAACCCTTGACTTCACATATTGCAGAGTTGAAGTAATTTCTGTCATAAATCTTTGCCATGTAGAAAAGAGGGTTGATGCATGTATCTGTCTCCAGGGCAATTAATAACTAAATTAATTCTACCTAAACGGAGAGCGTAAGACTCGATAATACCCACGCAAAGTAGAAGTTCGTATAGGAACTTACCTTGAGGGACATACAGGAGGGCTCACAGGTGGGGTGACACGTCGATTGACCCGCGACTCCAGGAGCACAAAACGATAAACACGAGCGGTTACACAAAACAACGAAAAAACGGGATCAGTTGACCGACCGTTCGCCAACTCGTCTTAAGTTCCTCTGTCTTCACAATATGGGCCACCGACCCAACACTTAGGGGTGGCAGGAGAGGGTATACAGCAAGCCCCATAACTCGACATTCCACCAATAGTGGGTAAATTTACCGCTAGGTAGAATTATAAACTACACTAAATTTATGTACAGCTATTTACTTGTATTAAGAATTACGAAATCCATTGGAAAAAATGGAATTGGTAAGCAAAACCTTTTTATCAAGAATGTGATAGGGAATATTGAGATAAGTATAAAATTTTCTGTACGACCAATGGTTTCTGAGAAAAAGCTAAAAGCCATCGCAGAGCGTGTTAGGGGTGGTTTTTGGGGGGGTGAAACACTTGGGAGTTGGGAACTCTTTTGTTTTTAAAAGCTCTTCCATTAGTGTGCATAACCTCCAAACGGCAAAGCTTTATAATTTCTTTCTTCTAATTTTGCTAATATGAATAGATTAAATAGACGACCGCTCAGTAATGGGTTGTAGATAGTGTAGATCAGGGCTGTCCAACTTCAAGGGACCCAAGGGCCACTGTAAAAAATTTTATGGTTACGAGGGCCGCATCTTAAAATGTGTCGTATCCGACTTTGTGAGTGATTTGTAATAAATATAAAACATGTATATTTTAATACTAATTTTTATTTATCCAAGAAGCTTAGGTTACATTACAAAAAGCATTGAAACATAAAAGAGATATACAGGATGTTCGCTGAGGTAACCGACAAACTTACACCGTATGTTCTAGAAGTGATTCTAAACCAAAAAAAATCCTATTCACTTTAAGTTAATTCCTTTCCGTTCTTGAGATACTGACAAAAGAAAAAAAATACATCAATTAATGTAAATTTACGTATCGAGATGTGACGTTTCTCCCCCTTACTAAGGGCGTCAAAGATTTACCCTTCGGGTTAAGCTCAAATCGGAGAAATACGTTCACTCAAATATATATTCGATTAGGTAAAACACCAGATAATTACCAAAACAAATATAATGTTTTTAGCTAGTTACAATTATTAATTAAAAATAAATCTGAGTTGTACATTATTTAAAATTAACATGTTTTTCTGGAACGGTGTCTGGTTTCGTGGGTCGAGCTGCAACCCAATGCACCGGCGAGTGTTGCGGGTCCATATTGGTAGTCCGCCGGTACGTACGCCGATTCTTCGGGAAATGGCCTGAGTGAGTCTTTTGTTCCTGCAAACTTAACCTTCCACTCAGCAGTGATTTTAAGCTGTAATTTTCCGGTAAATTTAGCGATTTTAAGGGTTACCTGGAGCGGGCGTTAGTGCCTTAATCCTGGTGCGGAGGTTGCGGCGTCGTTCTTGGAGCGAACGCGGTGTCAACTCCTGCAGATGGAATTTATTCGCCTTAAGCCGGAAAATGATGTTGACATTCCCCCGGTAGGGAATTTGCGGGCTGCGGAATCGAACGCCTTTTAATTACCAAAAAGGAGCCCTGCATGTGAGTTTATGGCGGCTACAGGACTCTAGCCGCTCACAAGCGGGGTAGAGGCTGCGATGTCTACAGGTTACATGTTTAATTATTAGTAAAATGAGGTTATGAGGAGTATTTCATCTCTCGGGGGGGGGGGATTTGCGTTTAAAAATTAGGCGGTCGGAAATGGCTTTTCAACAGTAAGCCCTTCAAGATAGTACAGCGTATTAAGACAGAGTTAAAGCCTCAGGAATTCGATTTTCCAAAAAAGTTCAACAATCAAGGTAAAATTTAATTCTAGCGGTCTTGCTCTAGCGGAAAATTTGAACTTCTCGGGCTGACAGTACAACACGTTATCTCTCTTGATGCCTGGTCTGGTAAGGGTTGGAGGCCTACTCCGTTAGACAGTTTAGCGTGTCAGACCGGAGAGCCCAGGTAGAAAAGGAGAGGACAGGATCAGGACTGGTGGACTCAAGGGGGAATTCGATCCGCGGGCCGCAAAAATATACTGGCGGGCCTCATGCGGCCCGCGGGCCACGTGTTGGACAGCCCTGGTGTAGATCACGCGTTGAGACGTCGGGATTACCAATTTGTAAGATATAAGGCCGTGGGGTGTGTATATTTTAAAATATATCTGCTTTATAGAGGTCAAAATAAAACGCGTGTTGTTTTAAAAAACAAAATAATAAACTTGTTTTGTATTTTGTTTGATCCGTCACCTTAACAATCAACTAGGTGACGCGATCATAACATTACTCCCCCCCCCCTAAAAAGAAAAGGTAAGGAGGGAGGCCAAGTTGTTTGAGTGTTCAGGACGGGACAAGGGCTTCTCTAGTGGACGACAGCTCAGTAATGGGTTGTAGGTGGTGTAGATCACAATTTGTAAGATATAATATATCTGCCTATTTGAAGAGGTCAAAATAAAACGCGTGTTGTTTTAAGAAGCAATGTAATAAACTTGTTTTGTATTTTGTTTGATGTGTCAAATGAACAACCAACTACGTGACGCGGTCATAACAGTACCAAACTTAAGGAGGTTACAAGAGATATTGAAACACACCCTCCTCAAAGGGGAGCTAAAATTAGGTTTTTTCATTTTAGTCAAAACTGAAAAACGGCACTAAAGTGAAAATTGGCAGTTATGTTTCACCGATAGCAAAGAAATATATGGTGCTGAAATTAGCAGCCCTTATAAATCTTTTTAACAGACAAAATTTTGATTATAAAAAATATGTACTGAAAACATTTTTGGTTTTTTCATAAAGCTAATAGTTTTTATAGAAAAACTACATTATATCAAGCTTTCTAGTATACACATTTGTCTGTTACAAACCCCCCCACCTCTTTAAGAAAGTGTAACTCGACGTGAAGGAATTTAAACAAAAAGTTTATATGCAACATTGTTATGTTTCCACTTCCCCTATAACCTTCTTAAGTTTGGCACAAATTTTTTTAATCCCCGCTATAAGAAACACAAAATCTTTCATAACTAAAATCTGCTTCATTGAATAAATTGGGCTTGATGAAATTAATTTAGCGTATATTTAATGAATCCATTTAAAAACTCACAACTGACTATGAACGCTCTGATTTGATTGCTTGTTGTTTGCTAGCGGATAAAATTAAACATTTCACTAAATAAGGTCTGTTGACAGGCCTTTTCATAACTTTGCAGTTTCAATACAGTTAAAATGTAAATTACGTCATGCGGCATACAGGTTTATACAAGTAACGTGGATATAATTATTTTTCCATTATTTTTTACGGGTGAATAGCTATCTATTAATCTCCGGCGGTAAAATGCTATATTTTTTACATTTAATTAAAGTCTTGCTATTTATACCGTGTGATAACTACCATACCTGGCGCAAGGAAAGTAGTTGTTTGATAACCACCAATCTCGGCCATTTAAAATTATGCATATATTTCAAGATAATATATGAATACCTTTGTTTATATCTCTTTAGTAGGAATTAATAAAGTAGGTACCAGAAATCATCCAAAACCTATTTCCCATGTTAAACATCTATGGGCAGGTTTTTCTGTTTCACTCTATATGCTAGCATAAAATCATTTCCCACATGTCAGAAATGATTTCAAAAAACCTTAAACATCCTCAGATAAACAATGCAAGAAAACTCACTGTTTCTTATGAAATCATGGTACATAACAGCAGAATAGAATGGAAGAGAAATAGAAGAGAGATACACAGTGCGAATGTTTTCTACCACTAACTAATGATTGCATTTACTCTAGAAGACAATTGCATGTCAATAAAGAAAAAATACGTCCACTATTGTCACTGTTGCCAACATATGCATTAAAACAAATTTGAACATATTTAAGACTGAATACTGCATTAATGGAAGTTATTTTTTTTGCATTTGTGAATGTAGTCTAGACAAAGAGCAAGCAAATAACACGTGTTGCTAAGTAGCTCTATGTTTCCTTTCTGTTTCAACTAGATAAATCGTTCGTAATGAATTGATTGATATATAACTTTTGTGCATTTTCTCAAGATTTATAAATATTAAACGTGGGCATTTCTTGACCGAAAACATAATCAGCGGCGGATGGAAAAATTAAACAATGTATGTCTCTATCCTGCACATTAACATCAACAATTCTTTTCCGTATTCTGTGTTGATAAAACAAAAAAAAACTCCTACCATTATTTATTAATTTCAGAGCACAGCACCGCAGTTTTTTTGCTTATACTCTATTCATCGCATAAACAATTATTTCAATCTTCTATACGATTCATTTTAATAGCTTTCATTACTTGAAAAAAAACAAACACATAATAACATACGACCTATCTGTATTCGTGACACTATGCCTTCTAGGCATCTTGGTCTTGGGCAGTTTGAACATTTTAATGAAAATCCACTTCGATGAGAGATCTCCATGATCGGTCTACCTTGTAAAGGATCCTCTCCTTGATCTTCTGCCTTCTACTTTTCCTTCAGTAGTAAGTGTTTTCATAGTATCTATTCTCTTCATTACGTGGCCAAAATACTTCAAATATTAACAATTCACTCCGGTATACAGGCGTCCATTTACTTTTAATTCGTCCAAAATCGAAGCACTTGTCTAATGCTTGGTTTGTATTATTTAAAGAATCCTCCTATATGATAATGATATCGGAAGGACGGTATCGTTTGCTTATATTAAGTTCTTACCGCCAATAGACATTCTCCAATCCCAGTTGGTTAATATCAGTAACTGCAGGGCACTATTACAGCATGCGTTAAGTCAAAATATACTAGTATTTCTGCGATCAGTAGACCTCGAGCAACTCCAGTTTTCATTCCCCATACGCTAAGCATTGAAATGAAGTCCGTATCTCAGATATCTCCTTTCCTGGAATTTTTGGAGAGATACTGTCTATGCGATACCACTTATGAGTAAGAGGAAAATGTCGTCTGTGAAAATGATCCAAATCGTTAGAGCCATTTTTGAGAAATTTTTTTTGTCGGTTTTTCGACCTTTTGCTGGGGCATCTGAGCCTCGCGGCATCGAACGGTGAAACGCAGTGAAACCAAAGTCTGGCACCATCGCTAATAATATTACATCATACTTGAACTACATACAGTCTATCTGTAATCGGAGTATCTTCCAAGAATAGGTGCCATATTCCTGAAAGGCCGCGTTGGTAAAAAAGGAAACCAATAAGATTGTCACTAAGGAGACCATACCAGGCATTTAATGAAAAGGTATGTTGGTAGTGTCCAACTATGCAACTATGGGCGTTTCAAAAGTTCGTACCTCCATTTCTTGTACAGGACGATTCATCAGTAACCGCAAAATAGCTAAAGAAATGAGTATTTCATGTGCATTGTAAAATTAACCACTGCCACTGGCAGAAACTGTGTTTATTAAAATCTTGTGGTAACAAGTCTTGCGTGGGCGTTAGATGAAATGATTACAATTGTTGCCCGCCAGACGCTTGTAGATGAAGTATTAAAACGAAGCGAAAACCTTCTGGTGCTTATATTAGTACGAGATCTTTGCCCCGCATCGAGTATTTCCTCTTCAACTTTCGCAGTTCTTCGAAATCTTTGTTAACCACAGTTTACCCCTTGTGGTTTTAGAGCACCTGCATCCCTAAGAAATATTTTTGTATTCTTCAAGTTTGAAATTTACCATATCTTCGAACAGAAGCAGCGCAATGCCATTTTTATATACTTTACTATAGATTAAAAGCAAGTCTATCAACTCTCCAAATGTGTGGTGATCACTAACAATACACAATTATCATGGAAACCACAGCCACCTGATTAACATCACACTTTTAGGCTTATGTCTTTACCATTTAATATATTGGTAATAAATAAATTTTGGAGAGATTTACCTGAACTCTTTTGTTTATTTTGGACTAGAGAAAGCGTCCCTAGGACAGTGTGGTGCAATTTTGAAACACCCTGCACATTACACAATAAAGTAGTTACAATATATCCTTGTCTAACAAGTGCTTCTATGTTAAAGGAATCTGAGAGGGGTTTGTTAAGCTTTACTCTGTCGGTTGTAGTTTCGAAGACTAAGGGCCGGTTGCAGAAAGCAATGTTAAGTCTCGTGTTAGCTAACATCGCGTCAAAGTGAACAAAATCGCATAAAATTTTGTTTACTAATGTATTAGTTACCATAAGCATTTGAGATTTGATTCGTTTTTGTTCACTTTGACGTCGCGTTAGCTAACACCAGACTTAACATTGCTTTCTGCAACCGGCCCTAAGTGGATGAAGTTGACAAGGTATAAGAGCGGAGTTGCCATTTCAGTTAAAACAGACCAGAGCTCATTCCACTGAATGAAGCCAAGGCTTTAGAAAAGTCCATTTAGCACAGATATTATGTCATATTATATTCACTGACCTTTTCTATTATTTGTCGTAGATTGAGAGTCTGGTTCCTATAACCATACCTGTTCGTTAAATACTCGAGGTAAGAGAAACGAATCTTCGAAATCGTTTTGTACTTATTGTCGTTTAGTAGCGATATGCAAGGGGATAAATGTAACCTCGCACTACTTTCTCGGCCACTTCCCTGAACTCCAGGTACATTCCACAGGTCGTGTATTATAGAAATGCCTATTTCTGACATTGCTTTAATTATGTCCGCTGTTATTTCATTTGTGCCGGCAGCTTTGCTATCCTTTATAGTGTGTAAGTGTATAGCTTTTACTATTTCACATTTTAGTGCATTCAGCTTGTTTTCTTCTACGACTACATTTGGCTTGAAGGGGTGTTCACAGTTTTCCTTTCCAACTTTAACAGTCGCATGTACACCAGTGCTTACTTAGCCAATTTTATTGTTGATTATTTGGGTTTTTGTTTTAAACTCTGTAGACAGAAAGTGCAATTAGTTTGCAGGAAACGATTGTTTGTGTGTTGCCCAATTTTTCTGCATATGTTCTTTTTGTCAGTATGCTTGATTTACTTATCCAATGCCTTTAAATTTTCCAGAACATTCGCTACGGTTTGCAATCCACTCTTATATTACACTCATTGGTCTTCAATCATTAAGTGTTTTCAAATGTCAGTTTAGGCGAAATAGTAGTAGACTAACTGCAGTATCTCTAATCCAGATATTGATTTTTTCCCATAATTTATCCACATCCCCCGAGATATTAGGTAAGCTAGCATTAAAATATTGTTGGAAATGTACGTCACTTGGTATAACCAACCTTACGTTGTTGGTTGATGGTTTAATGGTATTATGCAGCTTCATCTTCAGGTTTGCCTTCAAAAGTTTATGGCCTGAGGCACAGACTGCGTCTGGTCGAGGTGTAATACTTGTCATACGATACATGGATCTCGATCTTATCAGAAGAAAATCAATATCATATAAATATCATAAACATAAGTATAAGCCTCATGCCACAGATCTTTTACGGCGGTCAACAGATTTTTAGTTTATTATACTTAACGTTTAATATTAGTATATTATTATACTACTACATTAATAAGAGGGCCTCTTATTAGAAGACCATAATATACTATTTCATCTACTATGCACTAAAATAAGAGAAAAGTTGAATGTCGACATGTCAGCTATCTGAAACAAGGTTGACTGTTCAAACGTTTCTCATGTGAAAATAACCATCAAAAGCAGTGCTATAATAGACGCTATTGCAGTATTTTTTTCGGTGTTATAATAACCATATTATGACATTAAAGTGATGTATCGTATAATTATCGACGAAAATCACTATTTCCTTACTCTCTTATTTTATGTACTCCATGCTTATGGTATGTTGATAGCGATACTCGGAGAAATAAAAACAACATTAGTGTTGTTCTATTTAAATATTTGGAAATAAACTCTTTTTTATATGGCGCCATTAAATACATTTCGGTTGTAGTGTGCTGCGATCACCCGATACACTGTATCATGTTCGAAATACGTTAAATTACAAAAGTAATGCTTTTAAAATTTAATAATTAATTTAAATTTTTTTAAGTGCAATAAATGAAGATCGTACAATTTGTGTAGTGCATGCTTTACAAACCTAGACAGATTTCATTTTAGCCTGTTCGCAAAGACATTAAAATCTACACCAATATAAACCAATAGGGAATAGTATATTACATGCCGAGGTGGAAACTGTTTCATAACAACCGAGGAATAAGACAGCTAACTTCACCGCTTCACGCCTCGGTTAGTTATAGTGTGAGGATTAATGAAGTTTTCCACAGAGGTTTGTATACTAGTTCATTCACAATCAGAAACGGGATACGTTTTTTAGCAACGCACTTGACTATATAAAGAATAATACTAGTTTTTAACGTTTTCGGACGACAAACTATTTAGTAGGTGATGAATTTGGGTTTTCATGTATATGACAATTGTTTGTCAACTAATTCCGGAGTGCCAGTTATATTTGCCACAAAATGTCTGACTCCGAAAGTGAATTGATGGATTATATTCCAATATGACAAGAGCCAGAAAAAGTAGCATCTACGTATCTAGGTTCTAGATAATATTTTCTATCCAACACCTCCTACTTATAAGGCTAGTACTAAATCGATTTTAGACCTCTAAAGTGGCCTATAACTCAGTAGTGAGTGAAACCATAACCCACTAGTGAGATATAAACCAGGTCACTCACTACTATATTGTTGGTGGTACTGTCGCGCTATGTTAAATTTGAGATTTGCAGGTTAAGCTTTGCGTCAGTCTGTGTTAACTAACAAACAAAACCTAACCTACTAACCTCGAATTTGAAATAGACTGACGATACACTTTAGTACTGCCAAAGGTATAACACGAATCACAGGAGACTCTAATTATAAATGTATTCGATCTCTCGGTAGTTCTCTATTTGTTACTATGACTTTTCACGGCTGACAAAATTTATGTTTTTTAGATATGTATTGAGTTCTTGGATACAATTGTGTATGGCACGCTTTGTTATTACAAATAATTCACTCGAGAAATGACCCCTCTTGACGATCTCGAGGATTCCATTTTTACCTCATGGAATATTTTTAATAAAACCCACTTACACTATAAATAACTATTAGTTCACACAGAAAATAATTCAGCCCTAAAATGTTATGGGCTGCACATTCATAAGTAATAAAAGCTATTGGAATATTATAAAAAAATACTTGGATTTATTGAGGTGGAGCACAAGGGTAAGGCAGCACCATGAAAAAGGACGTTATATTGTTTTAGTAATATGTTTGTTGAATGTATTAAGATTACTTCAAATTAGATAATCAAAAAAAGATATATTTCTACATAGTTAAACGTTTTAGGAAAAAAATATGTTTTCTACAATAAATAGAACAAATTTGTTATGACGGCCTAAACAATAAACTAAAATAACAATCTAGAAATTTCTGTTTCAAAAAATAAATAATTTCAGTAGGAAGAACGACAAAAACTTGAATTTTAATAAAGAAACTTTGGAGAATAAATAATTTCATATGAACCTGTTTTAAGACTTGCAATAGATTTCATAATATACGACACGCATTTTAAGACCACCCGGCATTTAATATCTTTCTATATCTTGACTACTCAGGAAATATCTAAGTTCCCGAAAAGAGTTTCACTATTTTGTTTATTTTGCTTGTATCTACTTCTAGTTTAAAGTTAAGCAAGTTCTAAGCAAAAGGAAATATTTTAAGTAATCATGTTGTAACACTTCTTGAATACGTTTCTCGTTGAAGATACCACCTTTTTGTTTAAAGATGCTTTACACAGATGACCATTCTGTTCTTTCATTTCTGAAGATCTGCGGTAGAGATTTTCTTTTAGAGATATATGGTGGAAATTTTCTTCCATTCTTCTAAAATGCGCAATTTATTTAGAATCGTTGATGCCTGAACGCGTATTGCTTCATCTAGCTGTTTCCAGAGTAGGTAGTAACGTGGGACCCACGGCTTTACATCTCTTCCGAATGATGGCATTCTGTAGAGGTTTTCATTCGCATTTTTTATTTTTTAAAAACCTCACCGGGATCGGGGATCGAACTCTCGACCCTTAGATCAGTAGCCAGAATGCTATGGAGCCCAGCGTGTCCAGAGTAACTCGTTGAGATTTAAATTTGAGCTTTGAAGTGGGAAAATTATAAGGTTGCTTCTTCTTATACGTTTATTGTTTATCCAAAACGCTCATACGTACTTTTGACCTACGAGTATATCTGGGAAATACCCCCTACTAATAATTTTGCCAGATGCATGATTTTCTAGGATTTTATTATACGTTTCCTTAGTCCTCTTGCATAAGACCGCACCATTTAAACGCTTTCCTACTATTGATAGACAAATAGTTTTAAATAATTTTTGATAAATTTCGACCATAATATGCCTCCAGCAGTAAAGTCGTAGGGCATGTTTTGAAATGGCAAACATACACCTGTATTGCTGTATTGGTCTCTTGTAATTTTTTTGAAGTCCTAATCGTCGCCTCCCTTTAATATTTACCAAGAGTTGAGCGATAGTTAATCCAATATTTTACTGAGAAATGTACTTAACCACTATTGCCGCCGACGATTTAACACATTCGTGCCACAACCGTAATTCTTAGATCTGAAATAAATTCTTTTTTCACTAATAGTCAATAACAACTTTAAATGGTTAAGAAGAGCTATCTATTGGCTAAATTTATCTTTCGATTATTTGCAGCCGCTATTTTCATAATTAAGGCTTTTCCGAGGGCTTTTCAAATAAAATATGCAAATTTGCCAATGTAGAGTCCTTAGTCTTAACCAACGAAGACTTTTGTAAATAAATTCTATTGCATATTTAGGACACCAAACACAAACGACTAGTTGTATTGATATTGCTGATACCTTACCATGGTAATTGTCATTATTCCGAGTAAAGTGGAAAAAGATACAATATGTATAGGTATATTACTTAAAATTGATTTGGTGATGTTAAACTTTCAAGCAGAAGAATAATTCAGCTGATTATACTTACTACCATATTTGGTAACCATTCAATCCATCTTTCAATCAACGGTTGTTGAAAATGGTCGACTTACCTAGAAGAAAAATAACATAATTAGTGTGGCGTATCGGAAAAGCAGGCTTTTCTTAAATTAGGTACAAATCGAAAACCGTTAAGTTCAAATTACAAAATCACGTGCATTCAATATATTCCCATAGGCCCTGCAGGCGGTACGAATTACCCCTTTTAATTCGAAGAATGCCCTCAATGTCCGACACAGACGTGCAGCACTCGCGAATGACAATCAACACCCCTGCAATATCACAACACGAAGGCATGTTAAGCACGCTTTGAGATCAACGTTTGTGCGTGTTCGTCCTGCCATCCCTCAGGGCAGGATTCGATATATTTCAGAACGGGGCGAAGTTTCCCCAAAATGAGCGGGTCACGCCCGCTCCGAAATTAAATCCGGATAGCCGACAAAGTTCCAAAATTCCGCCACGTGAATATATGCCCGCTATAATAAAGTTTCATTGCAAACACAATTTTATGAAACGGTTCTGCAGGACAATGCGTGCCGCGGTTGGTAAATCTGACTCATCGTGTGAGCTCGACCAAAATAAGCTGCGGCACACACAAAGCGTAATCGTCTCTTTTCTCAGCCTCCCTCACCGATTCCAGCCACCCCGAAACAAAATTGCACATCTCGATTTACTCACACGGAGAAATCAATACGCATAGTAAATAAAATTACGCCAATCTGATTGCCCGGCACGCGTCGCCTATGCTATTGTAGTTAATCAATTAGCCGATCGCTATTTTCAAAACAGAATGGCTACGAACGTAGGTACGTGCAATGGTGCATCCCTTCGAAGAAATTTAGGCCAAGCACCGCCGCGATTTGCTACAGTATGTTTTCCACATCAATTGCCTGTTCACGTGCAGAAGACAAAATGCTTCTTGGCTTAAACTGCTACCGTACACGTTTTGCCAATCTTTCTTTCCGGAGGATTCCAGGAGCATTACCTATTATGGCCTAAAATTCACAACCCTCTTATAATCAGTAACTGACATGGGAAATCGGAATGGAACGGTTTTTTCTTACATCAAAATAATGATATAAATTATTAGCAGATAATTAAAGACTCACCAACCATGCTTACACTTTTTGGAAACACTTTCTAATTTACAATTCTTAAATATTAAGGTTTTATAAACTTCCCAATTCAAGTGTGATAAAAATTTACAATATAAAATTACAATTCTGTATAAACAGGAGAATGGAAATATCTGAAATAAGACGAGTAGCAATTATTGTCACCTTTCTTAATAACTGTGTAACTGATATCACCAAACATGGATCCATAAAAATATATTATTCTTACAGATATTTGTTTTTCTGAAATTTGAAGCTCTCATTTTATTCTGGAGAATGTTTGAAGTATGTATATTCAACTACTCTTGAATATTTGAATTCACTTCATATTGTAATTAGAACAAGCGTTCTGGAGAAACAAAAAGAAATAAAGCATCGACTATACTAATTAGTTAAGAAGTAGAACATAATGAGAATGTTCTTCTACTTCCTTTTATACTAGACCGGTAACTTGTTTGTGTCCATATGTTTTGTGAACCAGTTAAGCGAGGTAGGTTCTTACAAGGAAAAAATTATCATAGATCTCTTCCTGTGACCGAAACCAACGGTTTAGCATGCCCAGAAGCACGATGAGTAGCTCTAAAGGGGTGATATTTTACAGTCCAAGATGGATTTCGTCTTCTTCTTTCTTGATGCATTGGATGTTTATACGTTGGATACTGCGATTATGGTAATTTATCTTTCCATAATTTTCTGGGCATTTTCTGAATCTCAGCTCTTTTTGTTGCTATCTATAGTATAATAATTGCTTTTATACAAAACAAAAGTAACTTCTAAATTAACAATTGTCGATGATTAAATTGTTTTTGAACCATAGAAGACAATCTATAATATGCGCTATGCGCTACACACATTAAAGAAAATCCAAAAAAATACAATTTATAAATGTCGACTACGAAATTCAAAGTATTGGATTTTAAACGTGAAGAACTGTGAACCGTTGAGATTCAATATTAATATAGAAAAGCTTTATCATATATCCGGGCCTTAGTGGTACAGACATGGACAGCGAAGGTGTATATGTGAAGAGTAAAAAATCTATAATCCATTACTGCATAGATACATAGAACATCTACTCTTGTGGAATGTCAAATTCCTTTAATTATAGCTTAAAATAAGACAGTATTCTACAACTGAGCTAGATAAGTATAGAAGTATAGGGTATATAGTATAGGGTTGATTCTACATTTTACGTCAGTAAATTGTATAATATCATTATTTGGTAACGAAATGCAAGCGCAAATAGCTCAACACGACATTTGAGGTTATGTAAATTTTAACCAACTGTGTAATATTTACATTAAATTATGAACGACATATTTAATGGTTATCTATCTTATCAGGAAATCAAATAACTTTATTGTTTCTCATTAACAAGTACCTATTTGAGCTTACTTGAGGATGTAAAACGACCAATGTACCGATCTGGGGTATTGCCAGTATCGGCGGCTTTCTATAGTAGAGCTGGTTGCAGGGGATCACCGATTTGGGTCTAACAAACCAAAAAAATTATGGCTTAGAAACGATCTCCTAGATCAGGGCTGTCCAACATGTGGCCCGCGGGCCGCATGCGGCCCTCCAAGATATTTTTGCGGCCCGCGGATCGATAGATACTATACTTTCAGGAAACATGAATCTAGAATATACATTATAAATAATTGAAAACAATTTAAAATATGTACAAAAATATATCATTAGTAAACGAATTTTCACTTTATCATTTAACATTGTGTTAGGAAACACTAAACAGTCCAGCCCACTACCGATGTAAGGCTTGTCTTGTCCGTTGTCTCAGTCTGGCAGTTGCCACGCGAATGGTGCTGTAGCGATCAGACACCTGTTTTTGATTGTTGTTTAGTAGTGTTTAGTTCTTCTCGTTGTTAATTGTTGTTAACTAATGATTACTTTGACAGTTTTTACTTATCAACAAATGTCATTTAATCTTACTTACTTATCTCTGTAACGCTTGCTCCTGTATAAAATTTTTATTATACATAAAACGTATTTAAATTTGATACACCGCCTAATCAAGCGCTGCATCAATTCTACGCGTGAACTGGCGATAAGAAATCCTAGCCGCGAAGTATGAATGATCGCGTCGTTCCCTCTCCAGTGGAAGCTAGTGCACGTACCCCGATAACGCGGCAGAAAAGGTATAAAAGAAGATTGCACTGCCAGTTCCAGTAACTTGAGAAAATTTTCCCTTGAGTCCACCAGTTCTGATCGTGTCCTCTCCTTTTTTACTTGGGCCCTCCGATCTGACACGCTGAACTATCTAACGGAGTAGGCCTCCAACCCTTACCAGACCAGGCTTCAAGGGAGATGATGTGTTGTACTGTCAGCCCGAGAAGTTCATTTTCCGCAAGAGCAAGACCGCTAGAATTCGATTTTACCTTGATTGTTGAACTTTCTTGAGAAATAGAATCCCCGAGGCTTTAACCTTGTCTTAATACGTTGTACTGTCTTGCAGGGCTAACTGCTTAAAAGCCATTTTTCACCGCCTAATTTTTAAACGCAAATCCCGGCGCCCCGAGAGGTGAAATACTCCTCATAACCTCATTTTACTAATAATTAAACCTGTCACCTGTAGGAATCTAGGAATCGCAGCCTCTACCCCGCTTGTGAACGGCTAGAGTCCTGTAGCCGCCCTTCATAAACTCACCTTTTTGGTCATTAGAAGGCGAATTCATGGACTTTGACGTTCGATTCCGCAGCCCGCAAATTCCCTGTCGGGGGAATGTCAACATTATTTCCCGGCTCAAGGAGAATAAATTCCATCTGCAGGATTTGACACCGCGTTCGCTCCAAGAACGACGCCTATCTGTCGTAAGGTATCAGCAACCTCTGGTTGGCTTTAGGCACTAACGCCCCCCCCCCCTCCAGGTAACCCTTAAAATCGCTAAATTCACCGGAAAATTACAGCTTAAAATCACTGCTGAGTGGAAGGTCCAGTTTGCAGGAACAAAAGACCTACTCAGCCCATTTCCCGAAGAATCGGCGTGTGTACCGGCGGACTACCAATAGGGACCAGTAACACTCGCCGGTGCATTGGGTTGCAGCTCGACTCACGAAACCAGATACCGTTCCAGAAGAACATGTTCATTTTAAATAATGTACAACCCAGAGTTATTTTTAATTAATCATTGTAACTAGCTAAAAACATTATATTTGTTTTGGTAATTATCTGGTGTTTTACCTAATCGAAAATATATTTGAGTGAACGTATTTCCCCGATTTGAGCTTAACCCAAGGGGTAAATCTTTGACGCCCTTAGTAAGGGGATGAAACGTCACATCTCTATACGTAAATTTACATTAAATGATGTAATTTTTTTCTTTTGTCGGTATCTCAAGAACGGAAAGGAATTAACCTAAAGTGAACATATGGTGTAAGTTTTTCGGTTACCTCAGGAAACACCCTGTATATATCTTTTATGTTTCAACGCTTTTTGTAATGTAACCTAAGCTTCTTGAATAAATAAAAATTAGTATTGAAATATACACGTTTTATATTTATTACAAATCACTCACAAAGTCGCATACGACACATTTTATGATGCGGCCCTCATAACCTTCAAATTGTTTGCAGTGGCCCTTGAGTCCCTTGAAGTTGGACAGCCCTGTCCTAGATGTAAGAATTGAGGATTGTAAGAATGTCGGTCGCCAGCCTCAGCGACCAAAATTATGGCTTGGATATCATACCCGTTCATAGATGTCAAAATGAGCATAACCGTAAGAATAATAATGATTTATTTTACAAAACCTATTGCTTAAGTACAAATAAATTCTACATAAGCAAAAAATAATTAATGATAAACTTGTTTGTAACCTAAAAACGATGATGAGGTGTTGAATTTTAAGTACCTATTATCTGGTAAGTAAATTGCGCTGAGTCTTTGATGTGTAATTTGTTATAGGACGGTCTGAATAGTGGAAATGGCAATACTGTTGTTAAATGCGAGATTATCGACATCCCGTGCCGCTTAACCCGCTGAATTGTTGATTGCAGTATTTGAAGTGGATTATTGTTTGAAAAAATTGCCTGAGATTTTTGCACCTAGTTTTAACGAACGATTTATGAAAATCTTTACCAAACAACGTTTTCACAGGATTAAACAATCACTAGGATTGAGCACGGTACATTATATTTTATCAAGTTATGTATATGTTTAAATAAACAGGTATCTGGTTTCTGGTTTATTTGCTTATTTCTTCAAAATAATAACAATTCTTTTTGGAAATTTAGTTGATCAATTTATTTCATAACATTTTATACAGTTACTTCAGATTGTTATTACATAAAATAACTTGCTAGTCCATACACAACTAGGTAGAGCATAGAATATTGCTTTCATGCTATATATTAACTAAAGGATTCAGTGACTGTATAGTGTATACCCTACTAGTTATTCTATAGTACAGAACAGCGATATTTCACAAATATATACACATAGACAGTCATCTATGCACTAGTTAGTAAAGATACATAATTAAAATTCCACAATGTAATCCAATCCACAGAGTTTAAAATTATAAAATAGCTAGCTGCATATGAGTTGAAAAATAAATGTATTCGTAAACATTGATCACTATGAGCAGAACTGGAGACAATGCTTATTGCAAAACAAATTCTACATTATCGCCAACGAGGGAAGAGAAGATCGAAACGGTCAAAGACGCGTTATGTGAATACACCGCAGATTCTGAAAGATGACAAAATAAACATAGATTTAGAAAAAAGCAGAATTCCAGAATATGTAATACAGGTTAGTATAAAATGACCAAAAATTATTTTCACCTAGTATGATTATGGAATAGTTCCTAATTTATGAATGCACTATAAGTCTCTTAAAAATCAAATTTGACATTTAAGTGTAAATATAGTTGCATTAATAAATAAGGGACTACTCCATAGCCATACTAGATGAAAATAATTTTTGGTCATACTTTAGTTACCTAGTATATCTACTATGACCCTACAATTTAGAATTATTAGTATAGATCTGATAACGTCGGAATATAAAGCGGAAATATGAATTTATTAATAAATTATGCAATTTCTAAAAAAACTACGTATACGCAACAATTCATACAACGGTCAAGATTTAATCACGTTTACTCCTTGAAATTAATGCAAATTTATTAAAATGCCTTTAAAATCCTAAAAGGGAACGCATGCAAACTACGGAAATGCCTAATTATAAACCGTGCATTAAAATTTCAAGCTGAGTGTTACTCTTGTTTAGCGTAAAATTAGCAAATAGAAAAGAATGGACAATTTTATTCTGAACTACATCATATAACATTTTTGCTAACCCTTATATTTGTGTATATATAAAACACCTATAAACATTAGCTTTCTCTCTACTTTAAATAGAATTATTGCAAAATATATTCTGCCATTACCAATATAAGTATCTACACTAACTAGCACCGGGTGATGTTTGTAACTGTGAAGAAAATTAATTAGTACCACTATAGGATTCCCCCAAGTTGCTGCTATATTACACTAAAGACTAAATTGCATATCGAAATCGAATTGACAGCCTGCAGGAAATTACTGCAACTAAAATTCAAAGTACTAACTTGGAATTTCGTAATTGGAATTAAATTAAAGTAAAAATCGCCACGCCCACATCCTTTCCTAAACCCTAATAAGGAACTGAGGTACGTGAACTTACCAAGATAGCAATAAGCCTGGGCTTGGGATATACCGCATGAGTCACTTTAAATTTCTCATTGGGATCTTGAAAGATGTAAAAGATAAAAGGAGCTTAAATGAGAACATTTGTGTTATTTCATGAGGATAAAGAAAAACGTTTTGATGTTTAAGATGACTCATCATAGCTTTAAATATATAGGTATTATAATAGAACTACATATTCTGTAAATCTACAAGAAGTTTTAAAATTTATTCTTAGCAATTACATTAAGAATTTGTAAAATATGATAAAAGGTAAATGTTATCAGATTTCTGCGATCCCAAGTATCTGCTATTGATTTATATCATATTTGATTTATCAAGCTTTTTAAACAGGTCGTGCGTAATTTAGTACGATGATTTGGATATTGCCAGATCAATCTTTGGGAAATGCAGTTTTGAAGCTGGGTAATCCATATGATTTACTGTATGCTAAGGTTAAATATGTATACAGGAGATTAAAATAAACAAAGAAGGTTAAACAATAATTTAATTCTCAACCGTTATGAAGATATTAGTTGCAATACTTAACAAAGTAAACTTAGCACAACATATCAATGATCAAAAAGGATTTCCTAATGCGTAATGTATTAATAATAACTAATATCTCCGTAACAGTTCAGAATTGAACCTAAGTATGTTTATGGGAGTTTCTGTATCTATTTTGATCCCCTGTCCGCATTTTCCAAATATTGCGGTTTTTGTTTCCTCGCCAATTACCTTGTACGTATTACTGAAATATTTAATTACCACATGCTCAAATACTACAAACAAGCTGTCATCTAGAAGAATACGGCATTGCTTATATCATACGCGAATTAATTCAAATATAATTTTTCTATATTAACTATATGGAGTGATCAAATAAATTTCACATCGAGCTGGCTTATGTAACTATATTATATTTATTTTGAGACAAAACAACTAGATCTGATCGGATCAACGATATACAGTACACACATGTAAAGGTGAGAGCAAATCTGAAGGCCATCAACGGTTTCAGGCGCAATAGCTGTTTGTAAAATTGTAATATTGTTAACATACATAAAATAATAATTACCTGAAGAGTACCTACATGCGTAATAACCAGTAAATATATTAATTCAGTTTTTAATAAGTAGACGATTATACACATTCTTAATGAACTCCCAAAGTATTTTCCAGCTTTCGTGGAAACAAACTGTGCAAAACGTTTAAAACTGCAATAATTTATATAAAAGGGACATGCTGACTGCAACATTGCAACAATGGGCAAATGCTAGTATCCTGCAGTTGGATGTTAATTAGGCCACATAAAAGGCTAAATTTGATAACCGAATATGACAGATGCGAGGGGAAGGACAAAGTAATTCGGTACAGGCGTGACATAAAACTGTTTTTGCAGCCGATAAAGTGCGACTAGTTATCAGTGAAGGATAACGCTATTCTCAACATTTATTGGCAGTAAGATAACACACGATAATGTGTAGATGATAATAAAAGTGCAAGAGCTGTAACGGAACCAATACTGGGTTATCTCGCTATATCTGCTTTTATACCCCTTTCGCCAACATCGCAAAGTAAAACTAACATTTTTATTCACACAAGAAAAGCAAATCCTTTTCCTTATAATTATAATAATATTAAAATTTGACAAATTAGCAAATGAACAGCAGTTGGCAGAGTAAATAGTATTTATAGCGTCACTAATTGCCTTAATAATTAGAAACATGTGAACTCAAGACCATTAAATTTAATGTGTATAGATTCGTCTGAGCGAAATGCGATTTTTATCATCTTTTATGTTTCAACGAGAAGTATGACATTTAAGACTGATATTTTAGACAGCGAATAAGTGAGTTTCACTTCTTGTTAAAAAAAAATGAATTCCTAGGTCTAGGTGATTACTAATCACTGATTACTACATCAGAATTTGGCAATACGGTTTGTTTCAATTACAAAAGTATTACTTCCATTTTGTGTAGTCGGCTAAATAGATATCAGTTGAGTAAATAACCAAAAAAGAATAACTTTGATAAATTAAAAAATGATTTTTATTTTTCAGAATAATTATAATCGTTTTTCAAATTTCCAGGGATTGTGTTTATATTATTTGATAAACAATAGTTTGCAGTAAATTATACTTAAAAACTATGTAGATGGAAAACAAAATATATGAAGCAGTTTAAATCAAATGTATTACTACAAAACAGTCAAATAAAAATCCATAACCACCATATGTTCAAGTGGTTACTAGGATTGCACCGAGCTTCAAGTGATTATATATTTAAAGGAGTTCATCAAAATTCTTAATAATGCCGTATAGAAGTTAAATATGTTTCTTATGTAAATATAAATGCTACAGGGAAAATCCTCGAGTATTCACGGCGCTTATAATTGCTCAATGAATAAGAATCATTAAATTATATGATGTCAAATAAGGAACAAAAGTTTACAGATCTTCAGCTGCAGGAACTAGCGATTAAAGCTTCTGAAGAAAATCCGAATGATACGACGAATGGCATAAATTCCAAGTAATGCCTTTGGAATAAACGAAATGGGTCATAATTCATACAGAAAATCCAATTACAAAACAGTGCGGGAATTCGTTTGTGCATGCACACAAGTTGTATTTTAGGAACTAAGGAATTATTATTTCACTGGCTTTGTCTATATTGCCTCTGTTCCGAAGCAACTTTCCCTAAATTCGTGGAAAATCTCTGTATGTAGTTCCCGGGTGTAATTAACCATCGACCCGAGAGGCCAGTGTGCAATTTCCATGTTAACTAAATAGGATAAGTGGTTAGAAAGTGCAATATGCGGAGGTCGGAAACGTTTCTTACGCTAAACCTTAACTGTCCCTATGGTGTATAAAGTACACCATTATCCTTCAGTGCGCTATTACTTCTTTCTAATGTATATTAACAATTTTTCTCTTACATTACCGTATAGGGGCAATACTATCCAAAC
Organism: Agriotes lineatus; assembly: GCA_940337035.1. Lineage (NCBI taxonomy): Eukaryota > Metazoa > Arthropoda > Insecta > Coleoptera > Elateridae > Agriotes > Agriotes lineatus. The sequence goes on from CALNHX010001022.1 coordinate 249,440, forward strand.
GCTTTTAAAAATGCCAGTATTCAATTTGGCTTATATTCAAACGTTCCAGTAGCCAATAAAACGGGAGTCATTAGGGGCCGGTTGCAGAAAGCAATGTTAAGTCTGGTGTTAGCTAACATCGCGTCAAAGTGAACAAAAGCGAATCAAATCTCAAATGCTTATGGTAACTAATACATTAGTAAACAAAATTTGATGCGATTTTGTTCACTTTGACGCGATGTTAGCTAACACCAGACTTAACATTGCTTTCTGCAACCGGCCCTAGATGTACTAGTCTAATCAATAACTTAATGAATGCTAACTAAATGCATATATCAAAAATCACTAGTAATCATTATCTAAGAGCCCAAATTGCGACTCCCCTTTTTCTGTATACTGCTGTAACAATGGGATGTTAAGCGAACGAAGCTAGAGATGCGTTTCCATTATTATGTGAGAGGGTTAGCTTTGCTCAGCTTTATCAAAGACCAAAGAACAACATCCTGACAAAGCCGCTGGTGGTCCATTCGGACAGCGTCGTTGCAAGAGAGATTTTTCGTATTAGATTTTTACTGTTGGGGTGTAAAACGAAAAATCTCCATCAAAGGAAAAAACTTTCACCTATTTTATTTCCTTGGACCCGCTTAAGAAAAGTAGTAGTAGAAAAAATAATCACAGTTGCGGTCATTTTTCAACCACTTAACGGCTTTCACATTGTGCTTTGGAAGCCCTGTTAATGGCGCACAAAATGTTGAAACGGTCTTATAGATAATCTCAAATTAGTGCATTAGCTACTCGCACATTGATGCACTTTGTCTCATTAGGCTGAATAACCATTATCAGGTACGTATCTACCTACTCTAAAATCCTAAAGGAGCACTTAACGCATCAAATTATGGTAAAAAAGAAATTACCGCCTAATCAAAAGCCACCAGCAGCTGTAACATTTTACAATTTTAATTCCATGTAAAAGGTATTTTGTATCTTGCGGATTTGTCATGTATTTATTTAAAAAGAAGCTGCCAAAATGATCTACTACTAAGCCAAAGAGAGTCGTCATGGAATAATAACATGTGAGCAAACGAAAATGAAATCAAGCTTGGCTTTGAACTATTTGTTTAATGAATAATATGTTGGTGGTATTGTTCCTCTATGTCAAATTCAAGGTTAGCAGGTTAGGTTTTGCGTCAGTCTGTGTAAAAACTGTTAGAAAACCTAACCTGATAACCTGACATAGACTTACAGTGCCACCAACATATTATTAATGAAACAAATATTTCAAAGTCAAGCTTGATTTCATTTTCGTTTGCTCACATGTTACATTTTTAGTTTTGCTATAGCTTTACAGAGAGCCTTAATTCTAAAAAGAACCTTTTTCTATTGGCAATTATTTTCACGAACTCCGTAAAACGGCGTCGTATCTGAATTCGCTGATCGTGTTTGCCCGCTGTGTGTTTCTCTGTTCGTTTGTTTTTGAATTTTAGAATTTTAATTGAAGATTCGGATAGAAGATAAAAAAGTAGAATAGGAATATCTGAGTAACCAAAATCCTCTCTCATAAGGAAAATGGACAAAATGGGGAAAAATATTTGGGGCTGATGATTTATAAATTCTAGTTCTTCTGTCAATGCTAAATTGCTGTGTTTCAAACCAAATCTAACTTAAAACATTTAAATGGCATAATATAATGTGTGCCACTTGAAATTCAGATCAGGTGAAACGCTTCTAACAATAAAAATTCATTAGATACAGACAGCGCTTACAGTAATAGTAGTTTATTTATCTAGAACGAAAAGTGACATTTTAAAGGACGAGAAAGTTGTTTACGGCCGAGGCGTCAGCCGAGGACGGAATCACTTGCGAAGACCTTTAAAAACACTTTTCGTTCGTGGTGAATACAACGGTTTATTTCATACTGCAAGTTTAATGAATTTTAAATAAAAATTTCATGTCAACAACTGACGTATAATTTTAAAGTACTTGAACTTGAAAATTTTACTTTAAAGTACTAGGACTTTTATGTTCCATTTTTTGTACCATAAATAAGTTTTAAAGTACTTGAACTTTAATGTTTTACTTTAAAGTACTAAGACTTTAATGTTCCATTTTTGTACCATAAATAATCCGAAAAATGTCATTTTTGACATCAGTATGAAGTAAATAATTTTTTCTACTCCTGTAACTAAAATGGCAAATAATATACTAAGATACACGTCGTTAAGTGACATTTTAATCAGCCCTTCATAACCTGCGACCAAAGTGCCTCTTAGTCACGGGCTGAAGTTGGCAACGACGTTTTAGTCACGAGGTGAAGTTAGGTTCAGAAAGTATGTGCTTTATTAGCCACCGCCAAAACTAAAATCACGTTAGTTTTCAACAGTCAACTTCGAAGTTTGTCAAGCATAATTTAACCTTAGATAATACTCAAAATCATAATGAAATAATATGATGTTACGTATATTGTCTAAATTTGCGGACGTAGAAAGAATATAGTACGTAACACATTATATAAACTCGTCTAGATACTCATATTAAACACAAGCTCGTGCCTAAAATACTAAAGTGACTTGCTACATAATATACTATTTGTTAATCAAACGTATAAATCACGAAAAAAACTCCCATTTTTTATAATTCCCTTTATTGTTTTTAAATAAAAATCTTACTAACATTCAAAAAGCGTAAAATAGCCACTGCTAAGGTAACACCTCATGATCGACCACATTTGTCACTTAATGGAAGATAAATATGTAAAAAAAATCAATGCGATTAAAGATCGCAACCACGACTGTGAGGTTATTAATTGAAGGATTTGCATTTAACGATATGTCACATGTACTTCGAGAATGAATGATCAACACAAATGATGTCTTTTGTCATACCTGTTAAAACGGGTTTTGACCAAGTTCCACCTTAGTTCATTGACAGTAATTTTAAGTTAGCGATTTTTCGATGTTGCCTGAAGTGAGTATTTTGAGCTGCAATGATGCATTCGTGGTGTGAAACTTGAAGTGAGCAGTTCGCTGCCGAATTTTGGCAACGTCCAACAAAGTCTATGCAGTGGAAGGCGTCAAAATAACACACCTCAAGAGTTTGGCTTTCAAGAGATTCCGCGCAGCTTGACATCTATTTAAATACAAGCTGCAAGCTTCGTCAATCAAGTGAGGCTGCACATTACAGCACACGACGTTCAGAAAGGGACTAACTCCTTTAAGCAACGTGAGGAAGCCTGTCCCAGGTGTAAAACAGCGGATTTGCGTACCTAGACGCAATTATTACAGGTTGGCGTCTCTCACCCTTTGAGAATTGCGAAAATGACATAAGCCTGTCCCAGGTGTAAAACAGCGGATTTGCGTACCTAGACGCAATTATTACAGGTTGGCGTCTCTCACCCTTTGAGAATTGCGAAAATTACATATCACATTGCGTCTCCACCCAGGAGAACGTTTTAGTAGCGCCTCAAAGCTATTGTTTCGACTCGTGACGTTAAGCGGCATCCTGCAGCATGTGTATCAGGTTACAGCGCAAAAAGGTGAGAGTTACATATTTTGCGTGAGGCCGAATTTCTATTCATCGCAGCGCGGCGGCGGAATTGCAGGTAGCATAATATTTCCGTATCAAATACAGTTATTTTGGTGTTTATTTAATGTTATTCAAAGCGACTCTGTTCGAGATACATTTATTGTGATAGCATTTTATTTGTAAATGCGGGGAGTCACTAGCTAATGCGCGTTAAGGATCTATTCGTATTTAAAACTAACGTGTTTAGGAATGGCCATTTACTACGTCTTAATCCTAATGTTGTTGATTGTCTTATGTGGGCATTTAAACGATCGATATAACTACGTATATTTGTGTGACAAAATTGGCTTTTATTATACATACTGTTGGAAGTTGATTTCAGCACCTGAGTTTTGCAGACCAGCTTCCTGTTTTTTTTGCAGATAATGATGTTTTATTCCATGGGAATTTCGTAATCTCAGACTTACCCCGACAATGACCATTCATGGATTACATTCTTTATGGGATTGCCATGCTCTATTTACAAAGCCCTAGATCCCAGATTGTTTGTATTTTTGAGGTATTACGATTTTCGTTAAGCTGCTGCAAATCTGTTACTATATGGCAATGAAGTGCAGAGTTAGGTAGAGATGTATCCTCTTTAAATTAATATTAAACATATATTAATATGTATAATATTTCAAGCATACTCGACTTCAGTAGAGGTCATTAATATCAGTGGACGATACACCACGTAAACCGGGTGGTATACGTATGCGAGCAATACGATCTCAAGCTCAACACAAAGGTCAAATATAAGATTCCTAGCAACAATATTGTACACGACAATGTTGGCGGAGAAGCTTTGCAAAACGTAGGAAAGATCATTAACCTAGGAAGCCTTATGAATGAACAATGGTACCATTCTGTTGAGGTAAAGAGCTAAACTTGCAGCTTAGGATGCGGCTGATGTGGTGTTATGTCTATTCTGTCCTCCTATATGGGGCTGAAGCTTGTATCCTCACCGATACAGTTCTCAAAGGTTGGAAGCATTCGAATTGTGGATCTATCGCCGAATGCTGAAAGTCTTTGCAATGGATAGTGTGTAATGAAGCTATACGAGCTTGCATGAAGGAAAATAAAATCGCTAACACAATTTAAATAAACGAAACTGCCATACTTTGGACACGTCGTGCTTCACCTGAGACGTACTCAAGACATACTATAAACTTGCCCCAGTGGTGTGGAAAGTCATGGTGGTCAAAACCAAATGCACCGGAAGAAGAAAACGAGGAAGATCGAAATAAACCGATATCCCAAATGGTGCCAATAGCCAAAAATCAAAGTTTTCAGTTTGGTTACGGCTTTTAACGGAAATTACGTTTTTCATTAAAACATTTTACTACAATCATCATATTGTAACGATTCGGCTGACGGTTATTTTCCCCGGTGCCTCGATTATACTAGAAATTCCAGAAGCGGCTGCCAGCGCGTGAATCATAGGCCACCGACGGGCCGCCTTGAACGCAGGTGTACGCGGATGAATCATTTTCCAGTCGATGCCAGAGCGGCCCTGACGCCACACGTCACCGTTGCCGAGAATATCTGGAGGCTTCTGGAAGAAATTACCGGCGTGATATATAAGCGGGCGGAGTTCACCTGCAGTTCAGTTCTGAAATAATTCTCCGGCAGTTCGAACTCACGTAGAGGCTTGTTAGAAGCCCCCATATAAATAACCGCGTGTACATAACCTCTCGTGAAATAAATAAATAGATAACCATATAAATAGAAATACATCGTTAGTGTTTAAGAGTGATATAAATAAATAAGTGTGTTAATCCGTATGTAATAATAAATAAATGTATCGATAGTTCGTTAGTGCCTGTATTAATTGGTAATCTGCTTGATAATTCTCGTGTGTGCTTGTAAATAATAATCGTAATAATTCATTGTTGTAAATAAATGTTTGAACCCATGTTTGTCGTATAATTTTAAATAGCCCGAACGTTAAATACGTAACAATATTTTACTGTTAACAATTTTGTAAATGTTTTAAGAAGAAACTATTTAATATTTTTTAAATTGACAAATAGGTAACTTGTAAAACACAAATCAGCTAAATAATATTACTGCTAAGCTTTACAGTATAAGAGGAACATAAATGTTCTCTACGAGCAAGAATTAGCTTCCGTTAGATGCCAAAGTAAATATGAGCTATTATATTATGAACTTTTATCAGTTGAATTCATTTTTATGACCAAAATTACAAAGATTTTCCACAAAAAAACCTTGTAACTGTGGAATTGCAATGTCTATAATTTCTTGGGTCTATGGTACCTATAATATTCTTCTGCGGCTGAGATCTCACGTATGAGTATTTACATTCACTGACGAACTGCAATCGCACTGCTAATGAGTAGAGTAATCCATAAGTATTCTGAATTTAATTGTTATGAAAACATAACACAAACAGCTCCATGCTCATTACAAAAGATCATTCATTTTAATTTAGCATATTTTCGAATTTATTAATGTGAATTTTAAAATCATTACGACTAGCTATTTATATACCTCGACAACCTTTACTTTTATTAGAATGCATCGTAACTTGCCAATTGCAAAGTTAATTGTTTATGCAAAAACTGCTTCGAGTGTAATCAGAGCACAGGCAGGGCACCGAAAAATACTGTTTCAAAAACAACATTTTAGAAAGTTATTAGCAAATACGTTCGCATTTCGGAGCTTACGTTTAAAAGAAATAAAATTTCTCATTTCCTACAAATGGCGCATCTACGAAAAGGGATTATTTTAAGGCGCATTCTATTGATAAGTATCAGACTCCAGAAGCACCAAATTCTCTTAGCCAGCTCGCTGCTTCCAGCAGATATTGCTGCTCCAATTATCCTATCCACGGGCGATGCAAATATCATGCAAACTAGGTCATCCTTTCTGCCGTTTAGAGAGCAAGTTACACAAATTAAAAATATTTGGAGTAGTGCTGCTAACTAGTACAGCATAAAGCCGTTTGTTCGTTACACTAAAGAATGTTAACGTTGGAGCTCGTAAGCTTTCTTCCAGGACTCCCGAGTTTGATGAGTGATTACGACTGCCCCCAGCTAACACGTTCGTGTTGGTTGTGCGGTTAAACGTCAAATATTAGCTAAGAAAAAGTATGTATATGCAAAGTCGTTGTCCGTTAAAAATAATATTTATGGAAGTTCGTTTTTGTTGTTTTAAATACATCCGATACGCGGATAGAATAAAACGTCAATACTTTCAAGAGATCGAAAAGATACAATCTCCTGTATTTTGCTGCACTAGTAATGCCTGTATTTAAAAAGTTTTAAATGAAATGTACGGCAAACCTTTAAGACTCGCTTTTCTTAAACTAAGAGGATTTGAATAAGAAATTCAAATTCGCGAATTTATTGCAATGCAATATTTCAACCAATTACGCATGTCAAACCTACATTTGAAGTGCCTTTGTTTATTGTATCGGTTATCGATCGCAAATACAAAGGTGAAAACACTTTATCTATTTGAAGTATTTCCCTATTTCGTTTAATCATATTCGCCCACGTTAGATAAGATAACTGCGGCGAAAACGTTATTAGTTGTACTTGAATGTGTTTACTGCAATTCTGCAATTTCCGTAGTAACTCATACGAGCTAGATGTATGATGACTGTTTGAACTAACAGTAACTGATAAATGATGCAAATTCAACCCGACCTGAAATTATCTTTGATGTTATCGAGGAAAAGCTTATGACTGCATTCAAACTGTAATGTCCTATAATAGAAATTTTGTCACTGAATTATTAAATCTTTATGGCTTAACATATAAGCGTTATTATTATTACTATCCAACCGAAAATATTAGAACTTTATGTATTTTAAAACAAAGGAAGCCCCACCCAAGCGAAGCTATTGTTACGATTTGCGTTCTTGATTGAAAATGAACTAAACGCGGTTGTATGACTAAACTGTACTTTAGTTAGCCATAAGCAATTTGTATCGTAAATATTTTAAGGTAGAATTTCGTATGCAAAATGGTCATATTAAAGTTACAACAGGCGAGTATTTAGCCGGTATTTGGAACGTGCTTTTCTCTGGAAGATGGAAATATTCGAATCTCACCCTAACCATTGTTAAGGGTAAATTTATGCAGAGTTTACCTCGTAAGCCGAAAAATTGCGTGGAGCTAGATGATTAGTACGTAATCAGAAGTGCAACTGTTGCAACTCGGTCATAAAACTTACGTGCCGGTTGGAGCAAATTCCTTTAGGAGAATTGTAAATTTATTAGCGATTCTTTGCGAGGTGTCGACGGCTTGACAAATTTTAGCGTGTGAAATCTTCAAGTTTGTAGAATTCATAGAGATATTATGAATTGTTACGTACGTCTGTACGTGACAGAAGTCCAAAATTTAGAGATGCTCTGATAGACTTATTAAAAATTTTGAGAACGCCTACCGAGTTTTCTTGGTCCAACTGGACTTAAAATTTAGTTAAGTTAATAAGTTACGGTGTTAAACTTAATTTGTTCTGTAAACGGCAGAAAATAAATGCAAGTATACTTCGTGTACAAGTATATTTTGAGTAAAAAGATTGTTAGTTACCCCGACTTTAAACGAATTCGCGACACTATCTATACTGTGTATCGAACACTTGGGAATTTCGTAAACCCTGTTTACAATTTAGTCGAAATTGGAATTGGGCCACCTTTCGATACTAAACCGGCTGACAACACTTTTTCTAAAAAAAAATCTACATTAATACGCCATAGTTGAATACTTATATCTTAACTACTCGGTATCAATGCTAATTGGATAAAAAAGTTCGGCCTCCGTCCTCTATATCTCTCTCGTTTGATTTTATTTTGCCATATTGAAAAGGGATGTGACCACGCTTATTTTATATGAGATTATTGCTTGTTCAATATGTTTTTCATCCATCCCATTTAATGAATTTATTGCGTGTTTTTTTATCTCACTGTATATCACCAACAATAGTGATTGGAAATCGAGATTAGTTCAGTTGGAAATGTAATATAATTTCGATGTTTTTCAGTATGGTCATAAAAATATAATTTTGATGTACATATAAATGTATTTCTAAGAAAAACTAAGTAGGTCTACGTATTTCCCAAATTTATAAATGTGTTTTGCATACAAATACAACTAGTATTTTAAATACACGTCAGTTCTATATGGACAAATATTTATCAAGGATAGTTGGAACACCTTTCAAGGGCGTACTACAATATTTAATAATATTTTGTTCTTCTATAAATATACACCATAAACAGTTCAGAAGATATGCAAAACCGTTGAAATTTAAATGCAAAGTACCAGCAATTAAATAATCTATTCTTGAGGCGTATTTGCATGTATTTTCAACAATTAAATTTTGTAAACAGTCCATTCCTTTTTACAGAAAAAGTGTTGGGTGGCTTTTGTTTATCACACATGCCATTCGGAGTAAACAATTTTATAACAATAGCACTTGAGGAGAAATGAATTCTCCAAATAATTCCACTTATTCAGGATTCTAGTTTTATAGTATCACTAGTCATTGTCACAGATGGTATTCCATTAAATGCCACAACCAGCAAATAAGATAACTACAATGAACCTAAGGAAACCACAGAAACCACTACATTATATGCATTTATATAAAAAATTGCATATCTACGTATTTTATTACGAAAACTGTTGCCTCTGCTCAGAAGGGAACTGGAAAAGTTGTGATTATTTTTAAAATAATATAGGTGGTTAGGAAAACTATTTTTTGCAAATGAACCGTGTAATATCAACACAGTCATTTAAGAAAGATGGTCAAAACATAGATGCCAATTAGATGCAAAACAGTAAAAAAATGGCTACACCTATCCCAAATCTGATGCGTAGGTGCTAATGATTGAAATGGTGTTAGGGTCTACGTGTGGCAGTACGAAACAAGTTGATTATTTAGTTAAATAAATTATTGAGCCCTTGCAGGATACATGTTATTTTCGGACATCTCCCACTGTCAACTTAAAATAGTTGTCGGTATAGAATGAATAAATTTGCATAGTTAACAAGCATTAAATAAACAACTCTCGCATATGTGTTGAACATAATAATTCGTTATACATTTCTTTATGAACTTGCCAAGCAAATACTGGAAACGCTGCGAGTTTTCCATATATCTACGGTAATTATTTCCACATTTTAATATAAAACGTTCCTGTTTTTTGAGTGTATGCGTGGTGATCGCCAGTATCTTCAAGAGCTTTGACGTTGGTTAAATTGAGGCAAAGCTAAGTAATTTAGTGCTGATCAATTTTCTAAAAACAGATTTGACCTGGCTCTATAGTTTTTTCTGCGAAAAAAAATTGAATTTTCGTTTTGTCTATGCTATGTTTATTTGGAGAACATTTTAAATTATGAGAAGATTATCTTAAGACAACACGTAATGCTTAATTTTGTATGATGAAAAAAAATGCTTTTATGTTTCCCGTTATCTGAAACCACCATCCTTAGTTTTCTCTTGTGTGCGCCATTTTAATGAAATTGGCTCTCTGTTGTTTTTCTAATTTAAACGAGATAAGATAGCCTTTCGGTTAGTTTTGTTTATGCTGCATATTTTTAT